>VNJO01006389.1:0-32992 GCA_008042535.1 Drosophila tani | reverse complement strand
GGAATCCCCACTCCCCCCGTTGAAAAAAAGCAGGGACTTTGCCCGCATCCACTTTAATTTTTTTTGTACCCGTTGCTTGTGAAGAGTTCAAGGGTATATTTAGTACGTGTCAATGTATGCAACCCATAAAGGATACATCCATAAGAATCTGGAAATATAGGATTTAATAGAGGGGAAAAGTAGAAATTTAGATGTATCCAGCTTAGGCAGACTGAGGAAAGCTTCTATAAGTATGCAACATAAATAGAAATGACCAAGAGACCATAAAATTCCCAACTAGCTCCATCAACATAAGGATACTTAGCACATTTTGTCCGGCACAAAAGACCTAACATCTGGTCGTGGTGCAACAAGGCCTAGATAATAATAGCACATTTTGTCCTAGCATGGACACATTCCCGAATTCCCCAAGTCTGGGAATTAAGAAATGGGAAGGAAGATCTTTTTAGGATATACAGGCTAAGAAATCCCCTATAAGTATGCAACATTTATGGAAAATGAGCAGGAGACCATAGAATTCCCAACTAGTTCTAGCCTGAAATTGATATAATTGATAATTGATATAATACCAGGTACTTCATAGTCGGGGCCCTCGAATTTGGCAATATTTATGGCTTTCCTGCTTTGTTTGTACTGCGTGATGTGCTCACATGTCAATGTCGTCCGGGGGGTACAGTCTCGCCCTCTCTCTTGCTCTCTCCCTTCCTCCCTCTCTCTGTCTTACTCACTCCCCCTCGAAGAGTCGTTAAATTTGAAATTGTTTTCCCCCGCAGCTTTGTTTTCATTTTGCAATACATATTCCGTTTTATGTGTTTGTTTTTTAATTTTATGATTTGTGCTGGGCACGCAACAAACGAAAATAGCAGCAATGTGGCTGAAAAGCCAGAAAATACACTCTGCTACATGTATTTGGCACTTAACACACTTCCAGCACAACTACACCCGCACACACACACTTGGACATTTCTCGGCTTTTGATTTCGCCTCTTACTTGTGTTCTTTTTGGCTTTGTTCTCGCTCTCTGTCGCTCTAGCCACCTCTCTTTCTCTCTCTCTATCCCGGCCTCTCTCTCTCTCTCTCTCTCTCTTTGCTCAGTTACCGCTATTGTAGTCCCTGTTCAAAGACACACAAACACACGTGACGTATACGTAACCTTGTAACCAAAATGTTGTTATTTCGGTCTTGTGTTTGTGTGTGGGTGAGCCAAAGTTCTTGGCATTATTTTAAGTGCTCTGCTCACCTGCGCTGTCTCTCTCTAGCTCTCTTTCTCTCCTCTCTCTCTCTCTCTGTCTATCCCGCTTTGCCACTCTCTGTACTCTTCCTCTTGCCAGTTGGCATCATTTTCTAAATTTAAATTAATCTTTGTTTTACTTGGAGCATAAAAAATTATATAAATGTGTGTTTTGTGTCTTAATGTTGTTCGTGTAATCGTTTGTTCAACCTTTCGCCCCTGTAGCTCACCTCTACCACCCTAGTCCTATGCCTAGTAACTCCCCCCTAGATTTTTAATCTCTTTATATGTATATATTATATTCCCCTACACTCTCTTTTTACACTCGCTTTTTATTTAGATTTAATTTAACGACTCTACACACACCAAACACACACAGCCACAGCCACACAATGCTTGTTCTGCGTTTAACTTAAACTTAGCATTTTGAACGGAACGCTGATTTTTGAACTCCTTTTTCTTACTGTTCTTACATAATCAAAAAGTAATATATAACATTTAACCAAAACACACCAAAGAGCAAACCATAGAAATCCGAAAAATCAGAAATCAGAAATCAGAAAATATATATCCGAAACCGAAACCGATACCGAAACCGAAAGCAAAATCCCAACTGCAATGATCAGATACCAATTAACAAAACATTAGTGAACTGTGATCTATTTAGCATACAAGAATAATTCTTTTGTCATTTTATTGCCAAAAGATGCAGATGATTTTTTCACGAAACCTATCGATTGTAATGGCTCCAATAATTGGCATTATCGAATCTAAATCCAAATTCAAATCGAAATCAAAATCAAAATGAACCAAAATAAAAACACTTTCAAAACGTAGGCAAGCATTCTTGAATCATTTTAAGCAAGATCAAGCGACTCAATCAATAAATGCAAAATATATATTTGTTTTTAGAATTGATCTTTTTAATTACATTTAAAACCAAAAAAAAAAAAAACATATATTTTGTTGTTGTTCTAAAAGAAATCACGCAAAAAAAACTAATAAGAAACCGAAAAACAATTGAAGAAATGCAATAACAAATATAAAAACAAATTTGTTGACCAAGAATCAAAAAGAAAAAAAACGTATGCAACTATTTACAATATGCTTTTGTAATATTTTCGCACGATACCAAATCAAAAAAAAAATCTAATAAAATCAATAATACTATATAACAAACGAAGGAAAGACCAAAAGGAAAGCGATAACGAATTGATTAATACTTCGAGTAGACGGGCAAGAAGAAGAAGAAGAAGCTAAGCAAAGAAGTTCGATTCATTCACTGACAACTCTTTGACGATAAAATGATAAAACAATTACGACGTGTATATATATCCACAATATGGCTAACAAACATATGAATATATACTCTACTCTCCTACTCCTACTCCTCTGTTTCTGTCTCTGTTTCTCCCCCACTCACTCTCTATCTCTCCATCTCTCGCTCTCTCTCTCTCTGTCTCTCTCTCTGACTTCTATCTCTGTCGCTCTTTATATATAAATATATATATATACCGAATATCAGCAACTACAACTACTATATACTATATATAAATATGTTATCCTCAGTATGTTGTTTTCGATATTATTGCGTTACTCCGCTTACGACAGACCGAGATCTCACCCCTAACCGATTCTTCCCCAGAAGAAAGACCCTTCCCTAAGACCCCCCCTCCCAGAAAGAAGAAGAAAACGAACAAAAAGGACAATAACTGTTTCACATATGTGTGCACATGTGTGGCGGTGTATTCGTGTTTGTGTATGATATATTACTTTTTGGTTTTTGTAAATATCGAACTAACCTCACCTACAAACGTTGACCGATCGGATCGAAGCTCTCGAACTCGTTCCGAACTTTATCGATTATCGATCTCACACTCACACAACACACACACGACGCAATGCAACAAGAACACACTCCTTCATGATGGGTTCCACACTCGCACACACTCACAGAGACACAAAGCTACACCCCCCCGTCCCCCCTCTGTCACTAAAACACTGGAAAAAATTCCAAGGATTCCACCGATACTCTGCTCTGTCTGAAAACACACTACTTGCGTTCTTTCCATCTCTCTCTCTCTCTAAGTCTCTATGTAACCGTGTCTCTCTCGATCTCTTTCACACACACTCTCTCTCTATCTCTATCTCTCTCTCTCGCTCACTGTCTGTCTAAACAACTATATGAATATATATTTTGTTTGTTTGTTTCTCCAACACACCGAACCAAATTATTTAACAAATATACTTTTGCACGTTATTTCTATAATGCATCTGAACTATATATTGTTATACGAATATTTATGTTTCATTTCTGCGTACAAACAAAATACCAAAAGAAGAAATTTGTACAAAACCAAAATACTCAAAAACCCAAAACAAAATACCGAAAATACCAAAAATACTGAAACTACTGCAAATACCGCAAATACCAAATACCTCTTTTTGAGAAAAATACGAAATCAGAATCCGAGTTGCATTTTGTATGCCACGTTGATCACGCCACTCAACCGAATACAGCGACCAGAGATACATTCACACACACACACACACACACACACACACACACCACACACCCAGCCACTCTCTCAGATACAAAGATACATAGATACAGGCATCCACACATAAATAGATACAAGAACCAGCAGCCATCACATCCTCGTGGCGGCTGTCAACCAAGTGACACACATTTCATGTTGCGCCTCTCCTCTCACACACAACACACACATTAATCACACACCCCAAACACACACACAACTACTATGCCCGCCCCCCGCCCTTGTTGAACTTTTTTTGGGTGCCAACAAGAGCCGTTGAAAGTGCCTGAGAACCAACTATATAACTAACTACATAAAGCCAAAAGCCGAAAAGTCAAAACGAAAAAGTACCAAGAACCAGAACCGAAAAATCATAACTCATAATCAACCAAATCTCATATTCTATTACAAAACCCTATTGTAAATTAAGCGCAAAAAGTGTCAAAAACTAAAAGACTTGCAGAAAAACAACAAAAATAATATAAATAATAATAATAATGATAACAAGAACTAACAGAGAAGCAAAAAGCTAAAAGCAAATTATTTACGTTCAAATATGGGGCCAGAATAGTCCGTAAGTGTTTCGGGCAAAAATCGCTTTCGCTATGTTAAATGTAATCCAATTCAAGATATATATATATTCATGTAATTACCTCTATATATATAGATAGCTAATGTTTGTTAAGCCACGATCATGATCACGCTCCACCAGAAACCAGAACCAAAACTTGAAAAACTAAAACCAGAAACAAAACTTAAGCCGAAACTCAAACTCAAACTTAAACTAAAACTTAAAAACCGATACCAAATCAAGCTGTAAGCGCATCGAAGCCGGAAAGTCGATAACAGATATAACAGATATATATATGAACACCAGACCCAACAGCAAACAGACCCAGAGAGCTCTCTAGACACAAAAGTACCAACCACCAACTAACCCAACCAGTCAGTCAGTCAGTCACAGCAGTTACAGCTACAACCACCATTTGAAATCGCCCCGTTTCAGATGTACAATAACTACTCGGGCCTCGCCGGAAGCAGCCCCCCCTTGCCGGACATTATCGGCCAGTACTACGGCCCGGGCCCGGTCCTGGGCTCTCTGCCCCCCGGCTCTCTGCCCTACGGCTCAGCATCGGTGGGCAACGGCTACGGCCCCGCCTACGATCTGTACGGACCCTCGACCTCCGCCACCGCCGGCGGCTATGGCGGCCTCTACGACCCCTTGTCCACCGCCCAGCTCTATGGAGCGGGCCAGTGTCAGACCTCTCCGATCCGTCGGAGGCGCTACAGCATCGCCGGCCTGCCCTCGGCCACCATGTACAACGATGTCTACGGGTATCCGGCTCCGCCGTTGCACCAGACCAGCTCCTCGAACATTGTGAACCTGCTGAACGAGGCCCACAAGTCGATATCGCGTAGCTCGCAGATCCTTAACCTCACGAACCAGGCCCGGCAGCTGGGCCAGCTGGTGACGACGCCCCTCTCCGGCGGAGTAGGAGGCGTGGGAATGGGCGGACTGGGCCGCGTGGTGTCCAGCTACCCGACGCTGCACCCGGGTGACACCTCGCCGCCGTACCTCAACGACAACCTGATGCAGATGTCCCAGAGCTTCTCCTCGCAGCCCAACATGTACTTCCAGCCGCAGGCGCAGGCCCAGCAGGTGCTGCCCACGCAGCTGACGGCGGCCCAGAGTGCCGCTGCGGCGGCGGCCAGGCTGAGGCCGGCGTACTCGGTGACGAACCTGGTGTCCAGCTATCCCACCACAACGGGCTACGGGGCCTGCAAGTATGGAGGAGGAATAGGATCACTGGGGGGCTACGGGAATCCCTACCAGAGCGACCTGGGGGTTGCCGGCGGCTATGGGAATCCCCTGGCTCCCTTCCAGCAGCGCCAGCTGCTGGCCCAATCGCTGCATGCCTCGAATCCCGCCATCTCGCAGTACTACCAGAGCCAGGTGCCCGGCGGAGGATCCGCCGGAGCAGCCGCTTTGGCCTACAACCTGCAGCAACAGTTCGCGGGGACGCAGCACTACGGAGGCAGTGCCCAGGGACCGCCGCTGGGACACTCGCACATCCAGGCGTCGGTGCAGCAGCAGATGCATCCGCAGTACCAGTACCATGTGCACCAGCACCAGAACCACCTGCAGACGCACCCGCTGGCGGCGCTGGCCAACACCGCGGGCCCGTTTGGCGGAACGCTAGCCAGCAGCGCCCGGGACTACGCGGAGGGACTGGCGCATCATGGCCACTCGCATCAGCAGCTCCAGCATCAGCACCAGCATCCGCATCAGCATCTGCATTCGCATCTGCACTCGCATCCGCATCACTCCTCGCATCACTCGCATCACACGGCATACCCGCACTCGCATTCGCACCATCAGGCGCAGGGGCAGGGTCATCAGGCTCACCATCACCACCATCTGCCATACTCGAAACTAGACTTAGATTACCCGAAACTGCCGCAAGAGCATAAGCGACAAGTAAGTTTTAAATTTGACGTAGACACGCTATCCCTAGACTCCTAAAGAACATGATCCCCTGAAATCGAAATCGAAAATCGAAAATAAGTCCAATCGAAAATAAATCAATTCGAACAATTCGAAATCCCCAACAAGTCGAAATTCAACTCGCCACCATCATCAGCATCGACCACCATCAAGTCATCCTCTATAACAATCAGAGATCGAACGAACCCAATTGGAAGAGATCTGCCCATCTATATAGCCTAACCTATATAGACCCGATCTGCATTTAACGCTTTCCTCTGCATCAACCAGTGAGCCCTCGCGCAGGGAGAAGACAAGACACCAAGTATTATACATACAATATATACAAGATATATGATAATAAAGTGGAATACTCTTAGTAGATCTAGGCTAAGCTGAGTTCGTGGAGTGTAAGGAAGAACTATTGTTTCATGTGCCATTTTAAAGTAGCAACAGTCAGAGCGAAACGAAGCGATATATAATTAATAATTAAAGCTTATCCTTGAGTTTGCGTTTAAACATTTTTGATTTCTACGTTCTTTGCATAGAGCACTCAGGGCAGAATTCTTTGTGGAAATTGTAGAACCTTGCTCTTGACTCTCAAAAGTAAAAGACTGTATATAAAACTAAATGAGATTTACTCACAAAAAATATTAACAACAATTTATATAATATACATTAGGATAAGAGATTTACTTTAAACTTGTGTGAAAGTTGACAAAGCAAAAATAAACGAAGCTTAAAATTTATTAAATCAAAACCTATAGTGTAACTCGTACTTAGTATGAACATTCGAGACAACTTAGCCAATTGTTAGAGCAGCACAGACACACACTCAATCTATCTGTAAGCGACTAAGTAACGCAGCCCCTGCATGGTCACAGTAACCTGATGCCAGCGAGGACTCGCCTCCTATACCCAACCAACCTACTAACTACCTAACTAAGCTCTAACCGCTCTAACCCAATTATAACTTTCTCTATCTCTCTCTCGTATTAGTGGGCATCATTTGCGTAGAACAATTGTTTAACTATTTAACCTTTTTTCCAACTAAGCCTCAGCCTCCCCTTAACTTTAGGTTTAACTCTTTCCCCAGAGCCTTCCCCAGCAAAAGCAAATGCAAGAGTTATAAACTTATTAACTAGCGTGTGATTAGCAATGAAGGTCAATTATGAACGAAAACATTGAAATTTATATGTGCAATCTAGAGCCGGATAGGTAAGGATCTGGATCTCGAGCTGGATCGGTTGAATTAGTTTTTGTGTGTCTGAGAGACACAAGTGAGACGAGCAAAGTGAAAAGTGAAACGAAGAAGCATTCAAAATGTGTCTAAGCGGATATTATATTGTATTCGACTCAACTAGTGTTTGTATTTCGTATTCGAAGAAGCGCTTTATACACTCAAGTCGATAAGCATCGATAAAACATCGATAGACATCGATAAGCAAGTATACAAAATATTGAAAAGCTAATCCCCGCGAGTTTGTTCAGTCTCAGTTCGTTATGGCAGCCTAAGATCAATTTAAATATTTATTAAAAATGAATAAACGCATGAATTCCTTTGAGTAGTGAACATTTTTTGATCGGACTATCGATTGTAAACGTGCTATCTTGTTTATTTGTGCTTGAAAAATCGAAATTTACGCGTAGATGATATTTCTCAAAGAAAGTAAAAACTCTTGTTAAAGTAGTGGTTAAATCTTATACTAGAAGATGTGAATCTGGGAGTTACCTTCATTTTTTCGACCCTAGTCGTAGGCGTAGGCCCCCAAAAATATGCAGCAATCGCAGAGCAAAGCGGAAATTGTGTTCATAGATAAAAAAACAAAGAACTCTTTTCAATTGTTTATAAATATATTATATGTATATGTCGAGAGATAAAGCTTATCACTAGCCAATTCGAAAGACAGCACTGCGGTGCGAGCGTGTGAATAGATAAGTAGATACGAAGATACAAAGATACTAATACCTATCTAGCTTTTCCAACTTCTGTTCTTGTTGTTGCTCAGCCAAACTTGATTCTCCCCCGACTCTCCTCTCGACTCGGTTTGATTTGTAACCTTTTCTACAAGACGACGACGAACAGAACAAGAAACGAGGCATTTGAATATTGATATAAGATATACACACATTATACATAACTCTCTATATATATATATATATACTTGTATTGTATTTGAATAATTATGGTTAATATTCTGATTATACGCATATACATTTACGGTCCCGCGGGACTTACTATTTATACAATGATTTAACTGTAAACCTAATTAAGATCGCATTCAGACTTAATTCCGACAAGCAACAAGCAACAAAATATTCTCGAAATCTGTTAAACTTAACTTAAGCTGTAAGCATTATAAAATGGAAACTTTTCGAAAGCAAACAATAAAATTACATACGAAAACCGAACGTCGAACGTCGTTCATGAAGAAACCGATTATAGAGAGAACTATATCTCAGTCCTTCAAGATACACACACGATAACACACAGATAACACCCAACGAGGGCGGTTAGGTTAAGGTGTACCCGTACCTGTACCGCCATGGGGAGGGGCCCAAAGACATTATCCATCCACCAACTCTCTCAGTCATACTCTCAACAAGGCGTAAGCTCGCTCTTCGCACCTCTTAATCGCTCATTTCACACTCAGTTGCCACAGCAAGATACTCGTACTTCCTGTTGCGAAGCAGACCAACCAAGACACACCAAGAACCACCAAGTATCTGTAGTCCTGGCTAAGGATCTGTCCCCGGCCCAGGCACAACCAGTTGAGCCAGCAAATTTTGATCTAATCTTATCTGTACTTGTTCGTTCCTCTCCCACAACCCACAACCCACGACCACAACCAACTCCCAACTTCGACCCCTCCAGCTGGACGAATTCCGTCTTGAAATACAGAGAAGGGATCAAGAGATCCTGGCGATGGCGGCCAAAATGAAAACCCTCGAGGAGCAGCATCAGGTAAATTAACCCCCCCAGCTCCGGCTCCGGCCCAAGTTTGTTGTTTGCACAGTAAAGTAATATCCGTTAGGACTACCAGCGGCACATAGCGGTGCTCAAGGAGTCGCTATGTGCCAAAGAGGAGCACTACAACATGCTGCAGACGGACGTGGAGGAGATGCGCGCCCGCCTCGAGGAGAAGAACCGGCTCATCGAGAAGAAGACCCAGGGCACGCTCCAGACTGTGCAGGAGCGCAACCGCCTCACCAGCGAACTGACCGAGATCAAGGACCACATGGACATCAAGGACCGAAAGATCAGTGTGCTGCAGCGCAAGGTTAGAGTCCTCAAACCCCTCATAAATCCCATCCTTACCTGGCAGAGAAGAGTTTTCTTTCATTTCGGGGTTTTATTCTTGTTTTATTCTTTATAGGATTTTCAAGGGGAATATTCATTTAGATTTAAAGAATTAAGGGGAGCTTCTACATTCTACTATGAATTTCGAAGTCTTAAGTGTATTTCAATCTTCAGAAAATAAAGTTAAAGGTTAAATATCTACCGGATATTTACTATATATTTCAATAAGTTAGCAGGAAGTAGAAAAGACTAAAAACAGTTAAACAATTAAAAGACCTTCCTTAGGAAATTCTCCTTTCCGGGTGCCCAATCCTCAATCTCTAATCTCTCCCCTTAGATTGAGAACCTGGAGGATCTGCTCAAGGAGAAGGACAACCAGGTGGACATGGCGCGTGCCCGTCTGTCGGCCATGCAGGCCCACCACAGCAGCTCCGAGGGCGCCTTGACCAGCCTGGAGGAGGCCATCGGCGACAAGGAGAAGCAGATGGCCCAGCTGCGCGACCAGCGTGACCGCGCCGAGCACGAGAAGCAGGAGGAGCGTGATCTCCACGAGCGCGAGGTGGCCGACTACAAGATCAAGCTGCGCGCCGCCGAAAGTGAGGTGGAGAAGCTACAGACACGGCTAGAGCGGGCTGTGACCGAGCGGGAGCGGCTCGAGATCAAGCTGGAGGCCTCGCAGAGCGAACTGGGCAAGTCCAAGGCCGAGCTGGAGAAGGCCACCTGCGAGATGGGCCGGAGCAGCGCCGACTGGGAGTCCACCAAGCAGAGGATTGCGCGCCTGGAGCTGGAGAACGAGCGGCTGAAACACGATTTGGAGCGTTCGCAGGTACTCGTGCATTATGACCAGTTCACCCCGAATATCCGCTCGGATATGTACCCAAACATCATCAAGACCATAACTGAAACTAAAACTAAAGATACAACTAACTTTTCATCAATCTGTTCGTATGTATGTGTGCGCCGTGTATATATAATCGAGAGACACGCATACATGCCACCTATGCTATCGATAATCTATGAACCGAACCCATTTGCATACATTTACATATCTGTGCTATCTGTATCCACATCAATATCTATATCTTTATCTATATATATATATATCTATATCTATATCTGTATCTGAATATGTATTTACATGTACACATTACGCATCCCAACTACCCAACAACAACAATAATAATAACTACAACAACAACCAACCGACCTAAATAAAAATAAATAAAAACTCACCCAACATAAACCAATATAGATGCAGCTAGATGAACAGACCACACTACACAAAGTAAGCCCAATAATCCAAATTCCAATCTTCCAATTACCGAAACCTAGATTGCATAATATCGAAAGTCGTAGCTTGTAGATACTAACTTTGATTCTTTGATTAAAAGTTGAGAGTTTTTACTCCAGAGCAGCTATAGGTAGTCTCTTGCTCAAGCACGAGCTTCGCAGTTCGGTTGCCTACCCATCACTCCACTGGAGTATCGTATCCAGAGCAGCTATGGGTAGGGTAAAGTCGAGTTGAAAGTTTATACTTCAGAGCAGCGATGGGAAGACTCTTAAAGCAAGAGCTTCGCAGCTCAGTTGATTACCCATCACTCCACTAGAGTATCGAAAAACTATATTTGATTGTAAAAACAAGTTGAAAGTTTATACTCCAGAGCAGCGATGGGAAGACTCTTAAAGCAAGAGCTTTCCAGTTCGGTTGCCTAACCATCGCTCCACTGTAGTATTGTAATATTGAATCATCCAGTTCCTTAAATTAAAGTAAAATCCTCGATTATCGTAATTAGTTTTTATCGTTTACCATAAACCACGTCGGATATCGCAACATCGAATTCCGCTATTATGCAAAACGCACCTTTTATGTATCGTAAATCCACATGTATATCGTAACTTACTCACATTAGCCACCAAAACACCAACCTCCCTCCCATTCGTGCCATTTAGAGCCAGCAGGCTGAAGTCTCACTTAGCCAGCACCTTCGGCGATTTCAGCTGCGATAAAGCCCTGACATATTGCGCACTTAGATACTTAGATACTTAGACAGGATTAGCAGCACTCGCCTAGTTGGGTTTTGATTTAATCGGTGTGCAGACAGACGGAGGTGTGAATAAGTTGAATTGATTGCCGCCGAACATGCACCCATCCACATACGAACCGCAACCTCACGTGAGAGCGTGACCTAAGATTAAGATATATAAACATGTTCCGTATCCGTACTCTTGCAGAATGTACAAAAGTTAATGTTCGAAACGGGCAAGATATCGGTAAGTCGGCCCAGCCGCTGACCCACACTCCACCGCGGGGGTGTTCATATATCCACCCGCCGCCGTATGTAATCAGTTGTTCAAGCTAAAAGTGAAATTCTAACCTGATATATGGGCAACCCCAAAATGCTACATAGCCCAAGTCTAGATCCAAAAGCTCACGCCTCGATTACCAGATCGAACCAAAATATATAGAGAACCAAGCGTCAAATGCACCCAAAAAGCACAAGCGAATATCCGAAAGTCTCATTGAATCATTCACAGCTTCATGGAGTGGATCCATTGTTGACATCAGCTCGCCTGCTGGACTCATCAGAGCCTCATCATCATCATCATCCTTGTAAACTCTCACTCACACACATTTGCTAATGCCTTGAACCGCTTTCGATTGTTGTTTTGCACTTGTTATCCTTAATCCCTCTGGCCGAGTTCAACCCACTAATTTTCCCGTCTCTCTCCCGCCACCTCGAACAGACGACGTTCGGCAGGACCACGATGACCACCTCCCAGGAACTGGACCGGGCCCAGGAGAGGGCGGACAAGGCCTCCGCCGAGCTGCGACGCACTCAGGCCGAGCTGAGGGTCACTCAGGTATGGTCCACTTGCTCCCACACTTGCCTGCGAACCGAGACAGCCATATACATATATCGATATGCATATCTGAATGCTCTTTTAGTTAGCCTTACATATACATATCTTCTATATATATAAATACTCTGAAAGTGCATTGCCCATGCAAAGGCAAGCACCTCTCTCTCTGTGTGTGCGTGTATATATACTCTGTATATGTTTCTGTGTAACTCGGCGTGCGTGTGCCTTGTTGATGGACCAATAACTTTCGCCCGGCGATGAGGATTGACACCTTACCTTACACCCCCATACAAACACACCTGTCTAAACTCTTTCCGCTGCAACATGCTAAAGTCACAACCCGAGCACTTGCCACCACAACACACACACACCTAAAGAGGATGAACTCGATTTGAGCTGCTTTTATGTTTTATTGCTTCTTTACTTTAACTTTAACTTTAACGTAACTGTAAATGTAACTGTAACTGTAAATGTAAATGTATTAGTAACTCTATGTAAATTGTAAAGATCTTTAAACACCGCTGAGACAATGTATACTAAAACCAAAACTCTATCCAAACCGTTGTGCTTACATTCATTCTCTAAATATAGGGCGACTTTGAAAAACGTTTTGTGAGTAAACCGCTTCCAAGCAATCAATCAATCAAACCAGTTTTTAGTAACTAAAGCAACTAACCGTAATTGAACTCGATTGCCAACTTGAACTACTGCATCTGACTAAGCCAAAGAAATCCAAAAGAAACCCGAAAAAAGTTAACCAAAGCTAGTTGCAATCTGTCACTTGTTCAATTTAATGTAACTTGCATATTGCCTGCGATATACTAACATTGCCGCCATACCAGCATAAAGACATCGCGCCACACACACCCACCCACCTATCTATAAATATATAGCATACACCGCACACCCCACACACACACACATTGTACATACATCGATTGACCTTGGTACGAAACTGCCTAGAGCTTATCCGTCACCGTTCCGGTATTCCTGCCCCAAGCCGGAAGCTAGCAAAGTATGACAAAGTATCCTGGAGCGTTTTGCTTGCCTCTGGACCTTACCAACACACACTACACACACACACTCTGACTAAGCTGCGAATGGACCCCGAAAGAAGGAAGCCGAAAGAAAAGCGGAAAGGCGGAAAATGGCTTATGGTCCCAGTTAATTGACTTAACTGCCCTGTCACTTTCACTCGCTCTCACACGCTCTCCCACCCAAGCGCACACATTACGCACACTTTGCCTTACTTTGCTCTCGCACTTTCACTCTTTTCTCAATCAACTCACGCTACTTTCTCTCTAGCTCCTCCTAATTTTCCTCTTGCACTAATGAGCCATCTGTGGTTGTCTTACTTACTTCATCCTGAACTCATCGAGGACCCAGTGTTCTTCAGTCCATCTGTCTTGCCCATCAGTCTTGACCATCGTAATCCATTCTCCCTTCCCATCTCCCTTCTTGTACGTTCAGTTCTGGTAAGCCTTTCCTGAGGATTTTCGGGCTAGTAACCCGTGTACTTTGCAATACATTTCATTGAACAGTTCCATCTTATGATTCCCAAGTTCTTAGTTTGAAGTTCACTGAATGGTTCTTTGTCTGTTAATCAAGAAGTTCCCAAAACATGTATATCAACGATTTAGAACGCTTTTGAATACTTATCAAGAGCTCTACCCATTTCCAATTCATACGTTCCTTGATTATATTGTTCAATACATTTTTCGGGTATAATATCCTGACTTTTTTATAATAGATTTCTTTAAGAGTTTACCCCAGTTAAAGTGTTTCCCATTTTGATCTTAATCAGATATCAGGAAGTTCTAAAAATATAGCTATTTTGAGAACCTTAAACCAGTTTCACCTTTTTCTTAGTAATAATTTTTATCCTTTGGACTAAGCCTAATAAATATACTTGAACTGATCTTTCTTTAAGTGTTTCCCAGTATTTCCTTAAAATGTTACCCTGATTAAGAAATATATTTTGCAAACTATTCGTATTCAGTTACAAGGAACCTATTATATCCTTAACCCACTTACCCATATATCTATCTGATATACCCAAAAACCTGTAACCCCCACAATATCTACCCTCTTCTTCATTTTCTCGCTTCCTGTGATCTCTCGCTCGCTCTATAACTCTCTCTCCCTTCCAAAATGTCAGCCGCTCGCTGCATAAATCAATCGCTCGCTCTCTCTCTCTCTATCGCTCGCTAGACGTTGTAATCGTGTTCGTAATCGTAATCGTAATCGTTATCGTATTTTAAGTACTACTTATCGTTACTTAGTATTTGTCGTTTGTCACCTTTGGTTTGTGTCTACTAATCGGTCAGACATACAGTCAGTCAGTCAGTCGAATCAGTCATTTAAGAACCTTGTCCCCCATGATGGCCTGTAAATAATATCCGTTATCCAACATCCACTCTACCCCCTCCGAAACTACAACAACATCATAACCCCAAAAATGAAAACCAACAAAATGGAAATCGAAATCGATATCGAAATCGAATCAAAATATCAGTCGGATGCGGAGCGGGCACGTGAAGAGGCGGCCGCCCTGCAGGAGAAGCTGGAGAAGAGCCAGGGCGAGGTGTACCGGCTGAAGGCGAAGCTGGAGAACGCCCAGGGCGAACAGGAGAGTCTGCGCCAGGAGCTGGAGAAGGCGCAGAGCGGCGTCTCGCGTATCCACGCCGATCGCGACCGGGTAGGCAAAAACCGTTTAGCTAGCTAAACCCCCCCAAAAAGACCCACCTAACCACCCGACCCACACCACACTCACACACCCAATCCGTTGCACAGGCCTTCTCCGAGGTGGAAAAGATCAAGGAGGAGATGGAGCGCACGCAGGCGACGCTGGGCAAGTCGCAGCTGCAGCACGAGAAGCTGCAGAACTCGCTGGACAAGGCCCAGAACGAGGTGGACCACCTGCAGGACAAGCTGGACAAGATGGGCACGGAGAACCGTCGCCTGGTGCTGGAGAAGGAGAAGCTCACCTACGACTACGACAACCTGCAGTCGCAGCTGGACAAGGCCCTCGGCCAGGCGGCCCGCATCCAAAAGGAGCGCGAGACGCTCACCCTGGACACGGACCGCATTCGCGAGAAGCTGGAGAAGACGCAGGTATGAACGGGTCCCATCCAAGTCCTCTGAGCCACACACACACCCATCTTCGAAGTGACTAGCTAACCGATACCTGTGTCTGTGACCGTAAACGTAACTGTGTTGTGCTAACTAACCTCCCCCCCCCTGAGATAACTAACTAACCGAAGCCTCGCTTAGATCGATGTGACTGCAATTGCTTAACCCCTGAAACCCCCAAACCCCTTAACCCCTAACGCGCCTTGTATATAAATATAACTACTTATCCCTAACATATATCTCTACGTATGCGTAACTATCTTTCGACCGTCACACCTGTCACACACACATTCACAATAAACCACAAAACCACGACTCTACAAAATCCCAGATGCAACTGGCGCGCATCCAGAAGGAGCGGGACCAATTCTCCGACGAGCTGGAGACGCTCAAGGAGCGCTCAGAGTCCTCGAACACGCTCCTTATGAAGGCTGCCCGCGACCGGGAGGCGATGCAAACGGATCTGGAGGTCCTCAAGGAGCGCTACGAGAAGTCGCACGCCATCCAGCAGAAACTCCAGGTAATTGCCCCTCTCTAACAGGTATCCCTCGAACTCCGAAACCGAAACCAAAACTAAACGAAACCCAAAACAATTGGCTATCATCTTATCCCCCACTCTATACTATATATAATCCATGATAATCCATGACTTGTCTGTACTGCATATTGTTTCGAAAAACGCATGAGAACTGAACTGAAATACCAGTGACATTGGCTGTATGTGTAAATCCGTAGCTTCCCCCACGCATCCCGCCGCGGGCTGACCTAATCCCCCCTGACCTAATTCCCCGCTCTCTTCCAGATGGAACGCGACGACGCCGTCACCGAGGTGGAGATCCTCAAGGAGAAGCTGGACAAGGCTCTGTACGCCAGCCAAAAGCTA
This sequence comes from Drosophila tani, assembly GCA_008042535.1. Taxonomy (NCBI): domain Eukaryota; kingdom Metazoa; phylum Arthropoda; class Insecta; order Diptera; family Drosophilidae; genus Drosophila; species Drosophila tani. The sequence goes on along the minus strand of VNJO01006389.1, from coordinate 16,561 downwards.
ATCGACGAGAAGGACACCTCCAACAAGGAGTTCGAGAAGATGCTGGAGAAGTACGACCGCGCCCAGAACGAGATCTATCGCCTGCAGTCCCGATGCGACACCGCGGAGGCTGATCGCGCCCGCCTGGAGGTGGAGGCGGAGCGGTCAGGGCTGGCGGCCGGCAAGGCTCGCGAGGATCTGCGCAAGCTGCAGGACGAGAGCACGCGGCTGCAGGAGGCCTGCGATCGGGCGGCGCTCCAGCTGAGCCGCGCCAAGGAGTGCGAGGACAATGCGCGCAGCGAGCTGGAGCACAGTCGCGATCGCTTCGACAAGCTCCAGACGGACATCCGGCGGGCCCAGGGCGAGAAGGAGCACTTCCAGTCGGAGCTGGAGCGGGTTACATACGAGCTGGAGCGGGCCCATGCCGCCCAGACCAAGGCGGGCGCCAGCGTGGAGGCGGCCAAGGAGGAGGCCGCCCACTATGCCGTGGAGCTGGAGAAGATGCGCGATCGCTATGAGAAGAGCCAGGTGGAGCTGCGCAAGCTGCAGGACACGGACACCTTCGGCCGGGAGACGCGACGGCTCAAGGAGGAGAACGAGCGGCTGCGCGAGAAGCTGGACAAGACGCTCATGGAGCTGGAGACGATCCGGGGCAAGTCGCAGTACGAGTCGGAGTCGTTCGAGAAGTACAAGGACAAGTACGAGAAGATCGAGAACGAGGTGCAGAACATGGAGTCGAAGCTGCACGAGACCAGCCTGCAGCTGGAGCTGTCCAAGGGCGAGGTGGCCAAGCTGCTGGCCAACCAGGACAAGCAGCGATCCGAGCTGGAGCGGGCCCACATCGAGCGGGAGAAGGCGCGGGACAAGCACGAGAAGCTGCTGAAGGAGGTCGATCGTTTGCGCCTGCAACAGTCCTCGGTGAGCCCCGGCGATCCGGTCCGAGCGTCGACGTCCTCCTCTTCCGCTCTGTCCGCTGGCGAGCGGCAGGAGATCGATCGGCTGCGCGATCGCCTCGAGAAGGCGCTGCAGTCGCGCGACGCCACCGAGCTGGAGGCCGGTCGCTTGGCCAAGGAACTGGAGAAGGCGCAAATGCATCTGGCCAAGCAGCAGGAGAACACCGAGTCCACGCGGATCGAGTTCGAGCGGATGGGAGCCGAGCTGGGCCGCCTGCATGATCGCCTCGAGAAGGCCGAGGCCGAGCGCGAGGCCCTCCGCCAATCCGGTCGAAACGGACCTGGCGCCGCTCCCCATCCGCAGCTGGAGAAGCATGTCCAGAAGCTCGAGTCCGATGTCAAGCAGCTGGCCATGGAGCGGGAGCAGCTGGTCCTGCAGCTGGAGAAGAGCCAGGAGATTCTCATGAACTTCCAGAAGGAGCTGCAGAACGCCGAGGCGGAGCTGCAAAAGACGCGCGAGGAGAACCGCAAGCTGAGGAATGGCCACCAAGTGCCCCCGCCAGCCGCTGCACCCGCCGGAGCCACTCCCGCCGAGATCCAGGCCATGCAGAAGGAGATCCAGGGCCTGCAGCAGAAGCTCCAGGAGTCGGAGCGCGCCCTGGCAGCCGCCGGTCCTCAGCAAGCTCAGGCTGCAGCGGCGGCCGGAGCGAGTCGCGAGGAGATCGAGCAGTGGCGCAAGGTCATCGAGCAGGAGAAGGGACGCGCCGACATGGCCGACAAGGCGGCCCAGGAGATGCACAAGCGGATTCAGGTGAGGATTGGGTTGGACTGGACCTGGAAGTTGACACAGAGAAACGTGAAATCACCAAAAATGTTCATATGTTTAATGTTTAACACAACATAATACTCTGATACTCTCTAACTTAAGTCACTAGTTTTCACACATTTTTAATGCCAATAAGTAAGTATTTAAAGTTATTATTTGGTAGTTACCTCATTTCGTTAAGCGTTTTAAGTAATTAATTAGCAAGTTGATAACTCTAAGGTTCAAGTTCTCAAGAATTGTAAGCAAACTTGGCTTTAAAGTAAAGGCTAACCTCAACTAAAGACCAATATATTCACTAAGATGCCGAAAGGCCATACATTTGTCTTGCAATATGCAGGCTATTTTTCAGCTGACGATCAAAATTGCGCTCTCTCAGCTCGCACAAGTTTGAGAGCGTAAAAATCTAAAAATATATCCTTACTCATCTTACTATAAGGCTCTAATGTCTTTGCCTCAACCTTACATTGAGAAACTGAACCTTAGGAAGTTACACATTCTAATGTTGATTCTGAAGTTGCCTGAAGTTTTTTATTATTAATTTTTTGACTATTTATTATTTCAATTAATGAACACACTTACACTGTTCTAAATGTTTAGATTTATTTACAGCTCTTTTAAAACTAATATTGGATCCAATTGAAACATTTTGATAGTTCAAGAGAATCTTAAATTAAAAAAACAAATCCCAACTAAAGTTCTTGTTAATTCCCTATTTAGCTTATGGACCAACACATCAAGGACCAGCACGCCCAGATGCAGAAGATGCAGCAGCAGATGCAACAGCAGCAACAGCAGCAGCAGCAGCAGGCGGCGCAGCAGCAACAGACGGCGGCCAGCGCTGGCGGAGCGGACGCCAAGGAGCTGGAGAAGGTCAAGACCGAGCTACAGGCGGCCTGCACCGAGCGGGATCGCTTCCAGCAGCAGCTGGAGCTACTGGTCCAAGAGCTGGAGAAGAGTCAGGTGAGTTAAACCCCCAACTAAATATGGAGTAAAGCTTAACTGAGTACGTATTCCCCAGCTTTCCAACCAGGAGCAGGCCAAGCAGCTCCAAACCTCCCAACAACAAGTACAACAGCTGCAGCAGCAGGTGCAACAGTTGCAGCAGCAAATGCAGCAGCTGCAGCAGGCGGCCAGCGCGGGAGCCGGCGCTTCCGATGTGCAGCGCCAGCAGCTGGAGCAGCAGCAGAAGCAGCTGGAGGAGGTGCGCAAGCAGATCGACAACCAGGCCAAGGCCACCGAGGGCGAGCGGAAGATCATCGACGAGCAGCGCAAGCAGATCGATGCCAAGCGCAAGGACATCGAGGACAAGGAGAAGAAGATGGCCGAGTTTGATGTGCAGCTGCGCAAGCGCAAGGAGCAGATGGACCAGTTGGAGAAGTCCCTGCAGACGCAAGGTGGCGGCGCGGCTGCCGCCGGCGAGCTCAACAAGAAGCTCATGGACACGCAGCGTCAACTGGAGGCGTAAGTTTTTTGACTTATTTTGAATTATGCATTATATGTAATTTTTCATGGCGCCCACTGGTGGATTTTCATTTTAAAATGTCAAAGTAATAATTACAGGCGTTTTCCGACCAATTTTATACACTTAAATACCTGCTTTGTCTGCCAGTTTTTAGAATCAGAACTTTTATATTCAATATTATTCTTATTATTTTTGGCGCCCGCGGGTGGGCAATGTTCAGAGACGTTCTTCGTCTAATTTCACTTATTAAATGTAAGAAATCATACAAGATTTATAATTGTGATCGATCTTTACCCCATTCCAGCTGCGTCAAGGAGCTGCAGAACACAAAGGAAGAGCACAAGAAGGCGGCAACCGAAACGGAGCGCTTGCTGCAATTGGTACAAATGTCGCAGGAAGAGCAGAATGCCAAGGAGAAGACCATCATGGATTTGCAACAGTGAGTCCCTTAACTGTTACTCCCACTTCAAGCTAAGAAACTAATCCAATACTTCCTTTTCAGAGCCTTAAAGATCGCTCAAGCCAAAGTCAAACAAGCACAAACGCAACAACAGCAGCAGCAGGATGTAAGTTCCCCATAAAACAAGGATTAAAAAAGCTTCTATAACTCTTATTTATCTCCCCTTTCTTAGGCTGGGCCAGCTGGCTTCTTGAAGAGCTTTTTCTAAACAGTGCCCACAAAAACAAAACACACACAGATCTTCGGATGCAGATAAGGCTAAGGGAATACACCTGTACTATTTACCTGCAGCGATAATGGAAAACCAAATAAGAAAAAAAGAAAACAGCAAGAAATTACCAAAAGCACTGTCTACTATTTTGTATACTACCGATGCCGATACCGATACCGATAAACCAATACCAACTATGCAGTATTTCTAAAACTCACACACACACAATATACACAACAACACACACACATTTGTAAATGACACCATGTAAATGCAATGCGAAATGCAAATTATTTGATATTTATGTGTATTGTGTAATTAGGTTGCCGCTATACTCAAATTGTGGATGCATTTAAAAGTCAGCTGGTATAGCGTACTTTGTAACTCTCTTAACTCTCTCTAACTCACTAACTCAATCCTTTTTCAAACTCGAACTCGAACTCGAACTCGAAGTCGAACTCGAACTCAACTTAAAGTTTATCGTTAGACAACACTCACACACGCCTTGAACCCCTTTCTTCCCCCCGTTAAGAGCTTTCTGTCCTTCACTTTCTCTCTGTCGGTCGGAGCTGCAGAACGTAGACTACTTCCTGAGGCACTGCATCCCATGCCCCCCCCCCCCATCAGCCCGGCGCGCGAATGTAGTGANCCCCCTCCCCCCCCCCCCCCCTCCCATCAGCCCGGCGCGCGAATGTAGTGATATCGAGGAGGCAAGGAGATAGTTATGGCACTAAAGTCGCATAGTGAACTAATTGCTGCTTTGGCCCTGTTATAGTTAGTTAAACATCAGCCCATCCATCACACCCACACGACCCCACACAGTCACACTGTACATAACGCATTGGCATCCATCGGAGGAGACACAGATACGGTTACTATATGTAGAGCAATAACTGATACACCACAGATAATACAGATATGATAACGTATATATACATATGTACATGTAAATTGTAGTTACATGCATTGCGATTAAACAAATTATATTGCGTAGCCTTTAGCCGTGTACCAAAGAACTATCTACGAGTATATAGAGACCGGAGCAAGACACTACCTATCATTCGGATCGACTAGTATGGATATTATCGATAATAATAAACTCCAGCATCAACTACAAACTGCAATCTCTATTTTAATTAGTTAAATCTACACGATATCCCCACGTTCCTTAGCCCCTTAGATCGAGTCCATTACGCAAGCTTTACCTATCTCAGCTGTGAATGCGAATTAGAACGAGTAGTTACACTAGATCCACAGAGTCCGGGGTCTCTCGTAATCCTTGCTTTTGGTTCAGGAGCAGTACGGAGAGTGTTATTGTTATTGGACATAAATATGTACCCACATGATATATATATTTACATAGCAGCATAAAGAATAGTCACAGAAATGAGTGTTTCCATTGAGTTCGGTTCTGTATAATTTACTTAGAAGGAAAATTAAAGGGAGTATAGGAAAGAATACGTGAGATAGCGTAGGACAGAGTAAGGAGTCATCACTGCCAGTGTAAGCAAGCATATTTGATAGAAAGGAATTTGAGGGTTCGACTAGGCCTAGGGATTATCAATTAGATTATCGCATTGTTTGACTTTCGGTTACCATACCATACATACACGATGACATTCAGCCAGATACGAAGCGAAAGACACAACACAATCATATCATACAAGCCTATATCATAACCCCAGAACGGAGGAGTAGTAGACCCTAGAGGGAACTCTGTTTAGCGCTTTAAATTATCCTCAGATCTCTCCGCACATAATAGAACGAGAAGGTATCGATAGAGATTCGATAGAGTTATCGCCACCACTTAGATAATCGATTAACGACCAAGAAAATAACGATAGAGCTGCATTCTTTGCTTTGACACCTCGGTTTAGCGATCGTTCGATTTGTGTACATATGTTAGGGCACTCCTTTTCGCCCGCCCCCCTCTCTCCCTCTCTCTCGCCAAAAAAGCTCCCCAAAAAGTTCCTATACCAGGAACGTCGGGTTTTTTACGGTGCAGTTGAAGCAGGGCAAGAATCAATGCGAGTTCACGCGTCAAGTCAAGTAATAATTAGTTACATCTTCGTGTTCGACAGAAGTGTACATAAGTGTCTAGTTGTGTAAGAGCATAACAGCAACTGTATTATATATGAAAGTCTACCTATATTTATAACGATACAATGTAACCATCAACCTATACGCAGACCATTCGAGAACACGGAACACGAGAACAATTAACTATCGACAAATCAAACCGAACTAACTTCACCGTAGGACCTACACATCACCTCCTGAGGTAACACACACGTTGACAATACAACCACCCACAAGGACACACCACAATACACACACACACTCTCTCTCGGATACACACACACGATCTCAGATACAGATGGATCAAAGTAGATACATTTTTTACGAACGAATTGCTTAAGGGAAGCCAACATATCTGAACCAGGACCGACCAGATATCCGTAGCATCCACAAATTTTGAAAGCGATTTCCTAACGCTGCGAGTTCCCAGTCAGTCACTTTCACTTTCACTCGATTTCCAGTTATAGAAGATGAAAGAAACGTTTGCCTTTAACTACTTAACTTAACTTAACTAAACTTAACTTACCACGTATCGTATTGTTAGCCTAGATAGTCTCAATTACAGCAGCAGCGCAGTAACGAACAAATCTGAGAATAAGAACATGAACTAACGGCGTACTATCTACTTATGGTATTGGCCGTAAAACACTTTAATCATATTATCCCCGCCGTCGTGTACCCTACTTACAAATACAAATACAAAACAAAAACCAAAACAAATACAAATACAAATACAAATACGAATACGAAACTAAAGGATAGCCAGGAAAGCTTTGTCGACTTTTTCTATACAACTCTAGCGAAAAATAAAAAACGAAAACGAAAGAAAACCCAAATCTCGAATAATGTAATTTAGCAAATTGTAAACTCAATATAGGCACACACCCACACACACACACACAGATATCAGGCAAGAAATTATAAAGCAGATCCGGGCAAGGCCACTAATGAATTTATATGGGAAAGTATCGATGATAAGTCGACAATTACCTATCGACAATGCAAGCGATTAATTAATTAGCCCCCATTGTGTACTTCTCTGTACATAGACCTATATATATATATAAATATTTACGACTAGAGCAAAGCATACGATAGATGAATATAGAAATATTCATAAATATGATATGGAAAGCGAGCGCAAATTATATAGATACGACAGATACACAGCATCATCCATCAGAGCCGAAGATCGTAGTCAGAGCAAAAACTTGGATAGAGAGGAAGAGGCAGAACAGAACAGTGGAAATCCCCTAGCAAGAGACATTAATCCGAGACCGATAACTCCCCATTCCGTACGTAACCAGATACCGAAATCCGCAGAGAACAAAGAAAACCAAAAAGAAAGGAAGAAACATCAATTTCGTGTAAACATTTTTTTAAAACAAGTTTGGTGATCTACGATATTGGTAATAATTATTGATAAATAAAATAAAGTAAAATAAATGAATATATATATATATATACATACATATATTATACAAATATATGAAGTAAAGCCCAGTACTCAGATCGACACACCCAGTTTGGAAAGCTAAAAATAAAACACAATTCCGACACAGTGTGGCCAGTCAATAGATAGACACAAATCACCGATAGTTGAACGGGCACACTGTGTCGCTGAGTTTGACACTTTTTCGCTGTCAGTCCTTCGTCTCATATCTTCAAGAAACTTTTGTTCGTGATCCAAATCAGATTCTGTCGCTCTGAGTACTGGACTTTAAGGAGGAGTAGGCAACGGAAACAAGGGGGAGGCATACACATAAAGTACGAGTAAATATTTATTATATAATGTTTTTTAAGTAACTTATAGTAAGCCATTATATATACACACATATATATATATATATATAAATTATACATATATGGAACTACATAAGTTTACAAGGTATATGACAACAACAAACAAAAAACAAAAACAACAAAAAATTATGAATCAACCACAAACAACAACAACAAAGAGCAACATAAACGGTAAACAACAAAAAAAAACGCAACCGCAGCAACTAAACAAAGTAAAAACCGATTAGAGGAGAGGTGGGAAGAAAATAATATAATAATAATAAAGTAAATAAATTTATTATATACATACATACATAGAAGAATATTACAAAGGAAATGGGAGAGGAAAGTAAAGCGAAATGAAAGCAAGATGAAAATGATTATTTGAAACATGTTCATTATATATAAATGTCATTACAAATGTTCTTCAAAACTGCCTACCAATAAAATATATTTCAAATAATATCAACCGGTTTTGCACGCTAAATGGGGTCGGAGGGATTTTTTATTATTATTTTATAATTTCAATTTAGTGCATAATAAGATTCATTAGGTGGAATCATTCATTATTGGTTTTTTTTGTATTCTTGCGCTTATAATATATTTTTTGAAAAACCCGCCTATTTGCTTGGTCCTGCCACATCGCTCATGATACTGGAGTTGCCAGACCATTCTATTCTGCAGCGCCTCCTACTGGCTTAAGTTGGAACTACTTGTTAACTTGTTAACCCAATAAAAAGGTTGAAAACTTGGCTAAAAAGGTGTTCTGCACAAGCAGTGCAACAATTTGGGAAGATTTGGTTGCTACCAGTTTTGAGAAAGCAGTTAAATTACACTGCTTTGCCGTTAGCCGAGTTATCAACCTTTCCTGGCGCGAAAAGTTTACCTATAATCTTGCAGTGACTCAAACCTTATAGTATACGTTATTTTATTATATTTTTTTTTTAAATCTATATACAATATAAAATCAAAAATTAAATACATAAATTAAGGCGGAAATTTCTAATAAAAATCCCCTTCTTTCGCATTTTATTGTAATTACAAGTGGAATTGACTTTTTCTGCAATTTAAAAACTAAATAAATTACACAGGTCGACAAAAATAAAAAAACGACAAACGCTATTTATTCTGAAAGATCTTTACCCGTACATTACTAATAAGAAACTGTAAAGTTTCCAGAATCAGTAGCGGTTATTCTGGATAAAAACTTCGATTTATGTCGCCCTGTGTTATTTTAGTTAAAGTATTTATTTTCCGCATTTGTTCTCTTGATTTTTAATTGTTTGCCATAAAAAAACAAGACAGAACGTTAAAGTTTCATAGACCGAATTTGTTATTCCCTTGCAGTTGTTACAAAATCGGTTAATTATACATTTTGGCACTACTGTTCTCTTCTTGAATAATTGCATATATTTATACAATAAAATATACTAATTTTTCTTAAACTAACCAAGTCTAAAATATAGTTTAATAGCAAAGAATCATCTCCTTATCCCATTACCTACTTTTTCATACAATATTCCCTGAATCGATTTTCTGGCGGGTTTTAGACTTTTAAGGACCAACCACTAACTCAAAATGTAACAAAACAAAGGCAAAACCCAAAGATGTAATGCCCTAAAAAGATGCCAAAAAAGACAAGGAACTACAAAAAGCTTGCTCCTCCTCATAAGCCACTTTGCAAATGTCCTGCGGCACTTTCAAATAATCAATTTTGGACCGCTGAGAGTAAAGTTCGCCGCAAACTTTGAGCTCCGAGACCGAGTGCCCGAGAGCCCTCAATGTTTAACATTCTTGCGGGCTAAGAAATACTTAGAATTTTGCTGGCAAAAATTTAATCAGCCCTGGAAGAAAAAGCATTCATTACGACGGGACGGACTGGGCGCCTTTTATTTATTTTATCAGCAACGGCAATATATACGTAAGTAAGTAAGTAAGTATATGTATTTGTATGCCCCAAACTCTGTTTTATGAGCCCGCAGTTAGTGGCTGCTTTGGGGGGGTTTGTGGGTTTTTATGGGGTGCGCTTTTCGGTTCTGGGGCGCTTTTTTCGGGTGGCAACTGGAGCAGCAGGAGCAGTGACAGCTGCCCTATAAAATATTAAAATTCACACACACACACACACCCACACACACTCCTACGCACACCCACACACACCCAGCGCTGCAGAAACAGAACCTCGTGTGATGTAATCCATATTGCTGGAGCCATGTAACGGCAGCAAGGCTGCTATAAATGTATATGGAACGACTATATATATGCAAGGCTCGCTATATATACACATTCGGAGCCACCTACAATTGGATTACCCACAACAGGCTCCCCGCCCGGCGGCAGGCAGCGCGAGGAAAGCTCCTTGGGCGCCACACCCCTTCCCCGACCCCTTTGTCGGCGCATGTGCCGGCGTCCCTGCCTCTTTTATCGATTGACCCAATTTGCTGGTATATAAGTGTGTGTGTCTGTGTGTGCTGTAGTTGGGCGGTTTTTTATCTCACTCGCCCTCTGGGAGCACCGAAAACGCCTCCCACTAAATTGCGCCATTTGCTGTATGTACTTACGCCCGCATTCACCCCAGCCCACACATTCCAATGCTTTTCCTTGTCCTTTCAACGTCCTTTCCACACGGGAAAAGTGTCCTCCAAGCGGGGGCGCTACGGAAAATGCTATTTTTAGTGAGTAAAACTTTAGTTTTACAAGGTTTTACCGATTAAAAATTAAAAAGAGAGTACAAAATGCGACGAGTATTAATTTTAGGATTTCAATTTATATATAAATATAAATAAATACAAATATAACTCCTATAGGAAATAATTTTATTAGGAATTTCTAACATTTGTATTAAGAGTTTCCAACTATCGAGCTAAAAATATGGAATAAGATAATGTTTATGCATTTCAAAATATCAAATTTATGATTTAAATAATTTATATTAAATTTAATAATATAAAATGCTAAGTTTCTCTTCTTGTTTTTCTCTTTTATTATCATTTAATGATTAAAATTAATTTCTATTAAATAGATATTTTCGTGAGTTCGTTTCTGATTTAATGACTAATGACTAAATTCTAAACTGTAAAAAATACGATTTATATATTTATATAAAAAGTAACTATAAAAGAATACAGTTTAGAAAGTAAATCTAGCCCATTTTGATTAAACTTTTCCTGCTTTTTTTAGGTTCTGACAAGTGGCCCAAATCTCAAGTTAAATAAAAGCTTTCAGTGACATGATTCTTAAGCCTAAGTTTGTGGTTTTAAGCAAATGGTAATATTTTGAAAAGAATTTACATTTATATTTTGAATTTTAAATTTAATAAGTTTTGATGCTTAAATATTAAATATTTAGAAATTATAGAAATTATTTAGAAATCTTTGTCTTAGACTCAGTCTTTTATTTTTTTAGGTATTGTGTTATTATTTTCAAAGTCTAGGCTCTAGAGTAATTAGTTTTCACTTAAATGTTTCTTAAGATTGATTCTTAGACTTATAGTAAATTTAAGCACATCAATGCTTTTAAGTTCTGCTCTTTTCTTTTAAGTTTAAAATAATACTCCACTTTCTAAAAGGATGTTCTACAGAATTCTAACCCAATTTCCCCCTAAAAAGATGACTTTAAAAACTAAAAAACTAAACTAAATCTACAAAAGATTCATCTGTTAATACCCCTCCCAAAAAAAAGATATAAAACAAATAACAAACACCCCCTAAAAGGGCAAAAGGGCCTCGCTGCGATTTATCATGGCAGGCAGCTAGAACAGCTAGCTATCTATCTACAATTTGTAAATACATGTATCTACAGTCCGAGTTGCGTCCGCAAGAGCTCCATGGAAGATAAACAAGAAGAACGAACGCCCATTGCAGCGTTTTGGCCTAGAAACCAGAGGGGGAAAAAAGAGAAAACAAAGAACAGAGACCGGAGAATGGAGAATGGAGACCGAAAGAACTGAGCAAATAGTAAACTTTTGATCAGGCCACGAAGAAACGGAGAACGGAGAACGGAGAACCGAAGAAACCAGAAAACCAGAAACACAGAAACACAAAAAACCAGAAAACGCTGGCAACGGCAACACAAAGAGCTTGTTTGATTATGCTGGCCAAGCATAAAAACCGTCTCTATGTACGGGCCCCATAGACATATGTACGTACCGCTGTACATACACACACGACACGTGTAATTGACCTACTTTCCCCACTCGAAAAAGCAAAGGCAGCGGCACACCAGCAGCTGTATCTGTATCTGTATCTGTATCTGTGTCCAGCAATCCAAATGCCTTGGAAAAAGCTCCACAAAAAACACAGATAAGATAGTCGAAAGCGGTGCGGGATTACTCAGAGAAGCAAAAACTATATGTGAGCTATGTGAGCCCACCTGGGAGGGCTAGTAATGAGCCAGAAATTAACAGGGCAGTAAAAAATCTAAAAAGTATCTAACAGATACAAAGTGGTCCGAGCAGAGAGCTTTTGCAGCCTAACCAAAGCAGGCAAAGCTCTGCGCTACGCTTTCGCTGGTTGGAAGCAACAAATACAAAATAGTTTGTCGCTTTGCAGCTCTGGGGGGGAGGGGCTATATACAGATGTACATACCATATACACTAGCTTGTTGCCAGCGACCTATTTACTACTTGGCAGCGCACTCGTATCCATCAGATACATGCACAGAACACAGAACAATTGCTTGCTTGAAAACGCTTGAAATCGAAAAAATACAAAATAAAAGTAGAGAAGAAACCCCTTTTACAGGGCAAGGAGATCTATAGGAATGCGCTCAATGCACAAATCGCTGAGAAATCGCCGCGAAAATGGGCGTTGAAGTAAAGCCAAACGAAAAAAGGGTGGAAAATAGGGAAAAATGGGTGAAAATGTACGCCCAAATGGCAATTATACGCTCTCTGCCATTTCGCTATCCGGCGGGGCCTGCAGATAAAGATAGTTTTGTTTGCTCTCTGTCGCGTCGCTGATAAAGGCAATTAGCAGCGAACATGTGCCGGAGAAACTGGAGCTAGAGCCAGGGCCCAGGCAAAGGCAACTTAATTAATTAGTTTCCAGCGCCAACGTCTCCTTATTACCCTCGTGCGTATCTCGCAGATAGTCTCTTCTTGCAGTTTAGTCAGCACAAGTCTCGCTGGCTGGTGTCGTGTTAGCCAAGTGTTAACATGCCGCCGCCTGGCCTGGCTATTTTCGCTGCTGATGTAATCACTTTTTGTAGCCACTTCGGGCCACCGCCCCTTTCCCTTAGAGAAAAAACTGCACAGAGTCGTCGTCGTGTAACCAAAATCAGTTGCGATTTAGTATCGTCAGTCGGCGGATCGCGTCGACCCGCAAAATACCCTACTATCATACATCGAGTCACACAAAATAAAACAGATAGATTTCACATTGGGGGGGTGGTGTGGGCTTAACCTACGATTAGCATTAAGTGTTTGGGGCTAGCTTCATCTTCATCGTCTCTTAAATAACTACAAATCCAATCATCAATCGGAGCGCTCCGGACTGGAGGTCTGCTCGCCAGCAAAGCTGTTCACATGCCCCTTGAGGGGCCCCAGCTGGGAGGCATACGACATCGGTCCCGCTGGCCGGAGGTTGTCCGCGCGTCGCCGCTTGAGCTCCTGGCGCGAGGAGCTCAGCCGCTTGCTCCGCTTCATGTTGGTGAACCTCACGTAGATTTTGCCGCGCCGCTCGGTGCGGTAGTAGTGCAGCTCCTCCCGCGGGAACAGTTGCAGGATCTCGCGCTCTAGGAGATGACTCCGCTGCAGGGTCAGGTGCAGCTGGTTGTCCTCGTAGTAGCTGCACACCAGTTGGATCAGCAGCAGTCGCTGCACTGCGTCCAGCGGCTCATTCTGGCCAATACGCTCCAGCAGGGACTGGGCTTTCATGCCGCACGTTTGCAGGATGCCCAGAACGCTGACTCCACCATCTACGGCCGGCATCTGGTCCTCTCCGCCAGCGAAACTTCCCCCGGATGAGCCGACGCCTTTTCCTGGCCCTTCTGGGCCTCCCATAACCATCTCGCCAACGCCACCGTTTCCGCTCCCCATTGAGGGCAGCTCCTCCTTGACCTCCATCAACTCGGGAGCGGAAGCGTCCCTTAGGGGCAACGTCTGAAAGGGAACGGGCATCTGGCGTGGCACGCTGAGTGCCACCAGCGATTCTGCCGGAATGCTCTTGGCCAGATCGGCGCCCTTTGCTCCACCGTCGCTCAGTGGCTCTGACTCAGTGAGTTCCACCAGCGGTGGTGGCTGACACATCGCCTCGGACTGGGACTGGGCCTGGGCTTGGGCCTGTGCCTGAACCTCCGCACACCGACATCCGTTGCAGTGGCCGGAGCCCGGGCCCTGGGCTCCCTGCAGCGGCACATTCAGCCAGCGACGCCAGCGCTCCAAGTGGTGCTCGAAGCGAATGCGTGTGCCGAAGCGAAAGTTTCGCAGCAGCTCGGACAAGTGGTGGCGCTTGATCATCTGCAGCTCGTCCACGTTGATGGCCTCATCTGGAAGATACATGAGTCAAGGATCAGAAGGTAGGCCTTGCCAGCAAGCACTCAATAATAATGTCAGCTGAACCGAAGTTAGTCAATAATGGGAACAGTTAGTTGGAGAAAAGGGGTCTTTTTGTGAATAGATTTTAAAAGGAGCTCTGCAGAACCATGTTAAGTTTCTTTTATCTGTTGATATTGTCATAGTTATACCCATTATTTATTGGAATATTAAAAAAGTATTCTTTATATTTAATCTGAATTTTATGAATATTTATTTCAAGTTTACTAGAATATTGAATATAGTGAAAAGTATTATGTGAGCTTTATCGAAACCATTAACCATTAAACCAATTTAATTAAATGAATATATCTTGTGTTACTAAGCCTAAACCCAGTTGGTTTAAGATGTGAGCTTACTAATAAATGTATCTAATCACTGTATTATAATTCATTTAAAAATCATCATAAAAGGAGCTCTGTAGAACCATGATAAGTTTCTTATATGTATCTGTCGATCTTGTTATACTTATACCCATTATTTCTTGGAATTTTAAAAGAAAGTATTTCTTCTTTACTGAATCTGGATTTTATGAAATCTAATCCATATTTATTTTAACTCTACTTTCATAACTAAAACTAGAACTTTGAATATAGTAAAAAATATTATGAAGTGAGCTTTATCCAAACCATTAACCATTAAACACATTTATTTAAATTAATATACGTTTTGTTACTAAGATGTAAGCTTACTAACAAATCTAACCACTGTCTTATAAGTCACTAAAAAATCACCCCTAAACTAGGTTTATCAGGTTTACTATATTTTTAAAAACTTTATAGGTCGCCCCTTGTCACAAAATAATAATATACAAATAGTTAAGATAATGTTTTTAGCTATAATGATGTGATTTAGCATTACTCTTGTTTAATGATAATGAAACGATATCATTATCTTTACCATTTTGGTACTTGTTTTTAAACTAATGATTACTTATTCAAAAGTAATTACAATTATCGACAGTGGCGTTGCCGGATTTTATTAAAGAACAGGGGACCTTGTTTTGATCTCAAACTTTCATTAAAAAAATGACTTTAAATGATTTTACTGGAATTACAGTTCAAGATAACAATATAAAGTGCTTATATTAATCTCAGGGGATTTATAAAAAAAATAGCCTAATGCTTTTTGATTCGCAGTAAAAAAAAAATAATAATAATAATAATAATAATAATAATAGTTCAGCGAAAAATGGAAGCTTCCAATAGAATTTGAGAGAGCATTTAAGAACATAATTTTGCATTCAAAAAAATAGATTTAATAATTTAAAACGATAAGCCAAATAATTAATATTTTCATTTCTTTATATTTATTTTGTTTTAATTATGAAATGTTGTTCATGATTGCAATTCAGATAATTTTTAATTGTCAAATTCGTATTAGCAAGTTCTCTTTAGGCATGTCCCACTGTATCCTAACAATGAAGAACTTTATCAATGCCATTTCCACATGTGTAACTCGATCGAGGCAAACATGAAGGTAAAACCAAAAACCACAGTTTTTGTGCGGCTTGAAATACCGTTTGCCAGGGAATAGACATAAACTCAACGAAACAGGGTGTTTCAGTAATTAGTTAAGTTGGCAGTGACGAATTCAGGGCTAAGGTCTGGGCACCGTCTCTTTTCGCCGGCTCTTCTTATCGCGCCTTTTCTTTGGGCTTGTGTGTGTGTGTGTGTGTTATTGTACGTTTGTGTTTACCTTGCAGGTGGGGCAGCAGATCAGCGACGTCCCAGGAGTGGAGCAGGTCGCGCAGCTCCTCAAAGTCCTCCTTGGCTCCCATCTCGAGCAGCTGCAGGCCATGGGTCTCCAGGCCGGCGGCTGAGGCTGAGCCTGAGCCGGCGGCTCCTCCGTGGCCGCGGGGCATGTGCGGGGGCGATGATGTACACGGATTCATTCGGCTACAACCGGCTGTTCGCTGTACATCCTTTCTTCACGAATGAGAGCGCAGCACTGAATTTTGCAACAGGCGCGCGCTTGTTTGTGTCTGTGTCTCTCTCGCTCTTCGCTCGCCTCTCTTCCGCTCACTCGTTCTCCCGTCCCCCCCTATCGTCCACCACCTGGCTGTAGAACTCTACACACGGACGCTGTGCTTACTCGAATTCTGTTCTTCATCGTTTTTGTTTCGTTCATTCGTAGTCGTCGTCGGCGCAAAACTCAACGAATCGTATGTACATTCGTGGCTGTGTTTGTATGTACATATGTAAGTGCAGCGCATGTATTCGTGATGTTTTCGTGCCGCTGCATGCCGGTATGTACATACATATATGTACATAAGTATGTACATACGTACACGAAATGTGTTTGTAGCGAATTTGCTTGTCCATTTGCTTTGTGCTTATT
>VNJO01006388.1:0-37404 GCA_008042535.1 Drosophila tani | reverse complement strand
TTTGCCTATTTGGATGCTGTGACAGTCCACAAAAGATTGGCCCCTGTGTGTGCGCGCCCGTATATAGCCTATATAGTATACGGTGCTCTGGTATATGGCTTTTGCTAACGACTTTACCATCTGGCTTTGTAGGGAAAAAAGCGAACACACGTAAGCATCAAATTGTCAGTGGGGATGTGCGGACTTAATTTGTCCAAACGGACCAGGGAAGCCATTCATTAAACCCTCCAGCCACCGATGTCTGTTTCTAATCAACTCGATTTCCGCATTTTGCCACCGCTCAATTTGTCTATTTAATCACTAAATTGTGCTTAATTGCTTTTCTTCCCCGAACTTTGTCCCTTTTTGAATTAGTATGTAATTTTTGGGTAGTTTTCGAACAGGTATATGGGGCACAAGTCAAGGGTTTACAACCCTTAAATCCGTGCTTAACACTGTCGATTCGGATTAGGGGTCTGAACTCAAAGGCAGAGGTCGCTATGCTAGACTGTCCGATTGTCGCGATTGAATGTGTAATTAGCGAAAAGGTTTGGCGACGCTAATAGAAATTTAGTGTAGGCTATAGACAAACAAAGACGAACCCTTGAAATATAGTCAAGAAATTATACAAAACGGAAGAAGACAATAGAAGTCGTTTAATGAAAATGGCTTTAAATATGGTTTAAATAATATATTGACCAGCGACTCCCTTGCATAGGGCTTCAAATAATCTTAATATTTATTTGAACATTCTTAGTAACAACTATTTATTTACATATCACATTTAAAGCTTTAATGCTTAGACCAATTTATACCTTATGCTCAAATTTTCTGGGAAAGACAGTGAAGTTAAGGGTTGAGAGTTATCTTTTAAAAGATATGTAAAAAATGGACCGTGGTTCTGAAGAGAGACTACAGGGGGGTTTCTTCATCCACTGTCTATCAGAAAAGCAATTTCCTACCTACCACTTTTTCCTATACAACCCTTTTAGACATTTGGTCATCTTTGCTTTAAGGATTTGCTGTCCTTTGGATTTTTTTCTTATACTTTTATATTTTTTTTATAAAGGGCTTAGTTTTAAGCTACCTAATTAAATAATGGATGAAAAACATGATATGGTAATTTCTGGACATTGGTTAGACACAAAAATTGTAAAATGGTATAATTGGTATAAATGGTATAATAATGCGACGATTTCAGTTTCTTTATCTATCTTATCTATATTTTTGGTTTTTTAATTTTTACTGAAATAAACTTTTTGTGTTTTAATTTCGATTTTATAGCGTCTCTAGCAGACTCAAGTGTGGTAATGAAATTGGCAAGTTCATTAAACCTGCTGGCTATCTGTAGAATTCCGTCCCTGCTTGGAGGCATAAACAAAAGGCGAAGCAGACAGAACGATAAAGAGGAGAAGAAGTGGCGGAGAAGGAGACGAAGATGGGCACAAAAATAAACGCAGCGCAATCAAAGTGCAGCGATGGCCTTGCGACTCCGATTCGTGGGAAGAAGAAGAAGAAGGCGATCACACGCACACAAGCACAGAGCGCACACCAGGGGCGGATGCAGAAAACATTAAAAGGGGACAGGAGGCTGTTAAAACCAATGAATATTTCTTCAACTATATTTTTTTTTTTTTATTTAATATTTTATCATAACATTTAGTGTATTTGTTCTTAGATACAATATACGAACATATGAATATAGTACTATAAATATTTAAGTCTCTACAAATTACAAAATTAATCATTACCCGTTCTCGCTTGTATTATTATTCAACCGAAGTAAACAATGTTTTCTTGACCACATATCCCCCCCTGAAGAAGCCACTGACGCCCACACATACATACAAACATTCGTGATTCGAATTTCTTATGGAGTTCAGTGTGTAAGTAAATCAAAACACTTGCGACTGACTTGGTAACCAGATTTGAGAAATCGATAAAATGCCCATTGATTTTTTTTAACGCCGCAAATCACAACAAAGAGATGACTACAAAGAGGGTAAATTCAAAAAGTTCTTCCATGAAATTATTCTTGAACAAAATCTAGTTTTATTTTCAGTTGCCTTCATAACTCGGATACGCAGTTAGGGGTTAACTTGTAGGGTATTTTCGGGGTCTACTCCTGTGGGAAGCACGACGAAAAAAGAAATTTCTGTCGGCGAAAATGCGAAACGAGGCCAATTGGCAAAAGGCCAAATGGCGACGAAAAAGAGTAAGCAGACAAGAAAAAAAAAAAAACAGAGGACACAAAAGACACAGAGACGAATCGAGAGACGCGAGACGAAAGACACGAAAAAGAGACCCACCAAGTGGCCACCAACCAATGTACCCCATATATATTTTTAGGGAAAAACTTCGTATTTGGGGGACATTTTCTGAGATTGCACTTTGGATTATGGTGGGGATTTTGCGGTTTAGTATTATATATCAACTCACCCCATCAGCCAATCGACCGTGTCGCGCAGATATTCCGGAATTCGCTCCAGTTTGACGGCTGTTTTTGCTGCTGCCTGCTAATTTTCCAAAGTTTTTCCCCAGCTGAGGGAGCGAACGCACACACACGCACTCGAGAAACGTACACACACACACGCAGACGGGTTGTGGGACGCACACACGCACACACACACCACCGCCACCAGGATGTGGAGATCACCGGGCGAGCCAATCGACACTTTTACTTTTGTCAATCAATATTTGGGTGATTCGTTTTGAAACTTTGCACATCAAAATTTTTTCTTGCTTCTTCTTCACTTGTTTGTGCACTTTGTTGAGTCCCGTTATCGATGCGAGGCGATTACAATCGATAGGCGCCATCTGCGCACGCATTCGATAGCAGCTGCGCAAAGTGGTTGGATTGTTGGTCGGGTTTTCTGCATACCAATTAATTGGTAATATTTGGTTTTCTTAATTTCAATTATCTGCTTGCTTGAAATAATTCGTGGAATCTTATTTTATTGAGTTTAATAGTTTTTATCAGTATTGTTTTGACAGTGCAGCCCTGGTTGTTGCCTATCAGCTGTGTGGCTCTCTGGGCGTAACAAAAGGGGTTTATAAGGCGCAATAAAACTATATTTTATTGCTTATATATTTTAGCTGATTACCTACCTAGGTTAATATTTTTATCAAATTTGTATTTAATATGAGTTTAGTTTAGTTTTTAATTTAAAATAAATAGTCTCTAAAACTTACTAGAGATCCCCTTAAAATATTTGCTAACTACACCTTTGCTATACAGTAACAGTTATTGCAGTTTAAAAAAATAAAAAGGAAAGAAAAAAACAATTATAAAGAATTTGATATTAAAATTAACCGTGTTTTTAATAAATAAATGGATATTCATATGCACCTATATTTTCATCCAATCTATATATTCATCGATAGTTGTTATTGCTGTACGGTGGCAACCCTGTGACTATCGAATAAACAACTGCTGGCAGCATGCCGTTGTTCAACTCAATTCACAGCTGTTATTGAAATTACATAAAATGGTACATAGTTAGCTCATTTTGGTCAAAAACAATAGTACAAAACTCAGAATTTCTCCCCTTCCATATTTTTAACCGTGCGATGACGACAAATTACCCACCCCCAAAGGCCAGCTCCGTAATCCTCGCCGGACTTGGAGTGGCCGCCGTGGGATTCGCGGGCAAGCACCTGCTGCGCCGCATGCCCCAGATGACTACAAAATTCAACGAGGCGCTCAAGAACCTTCCAAAGTTCGACGCAGAGAGCATGGCGGCGTCCAAGTACTACAAGGGTGGCTTCGATCCCAAAATGAACAAGCGGGAGGCGTCCCTCATACTGGGCGTCAGTCCCAGTGCCTCCAAGCAGAAGGTAAGGCCACGTTTTGTTTATAATGCAGGGAAGAAGGCATCTTTAGAGATCGATCTAGCCATGTTTGCCTGTCCGCCTGTCTATCTGTAAGCATAGAAACTCATTGTTATTCCGTTTCCAGGTTAAGGACGCGCACAAGAAGATTATGCTGCTGAATCATCCGGATCGTGGAGGCTCTCCCTATTTGGCGGCTAAGATCAACGAGGCCAAAGACTTTTTGGACAATGCCAAGTAGACATCTTATCCCACCTTTCGAGTGTAAATAAAGTAGTTTGTGATTAGTTTAAGCTCAAGTCTGCGTTTTTATTAAACATTTGCTGTAAGTGGAAGGACTGTGCTATGCCTTTTATAAAGTTTAAGCATTCCTTTTTTTTATATGGATTCTAGCTTTAATGTAAAAGTCGACGGATCTCCTCTAAAGTCGAGCTGTCGCTTAGAATTACAAATTAATAGAACTCGTTATACAGGCATCCCATTCCACCCCCAAGAAAGGTGTGATCCGGAAGACAAACGCATTTATACCTCCAACAGGTTAAAAACCGAAAACTGCAGGCTAGTTCTTCTCCCAACATGCATTCTTTCACGAAATTAAATTAATGATAATAATTAAAATCAACCTTTTAGTTAATTATAGAACATAACTCACTAATCCGCATCATTGGGTTGTGGGCGGAAGATATAAGTTGGATGTTTAAACAGACAATCAGGATATTAATCAGTAATTTTGTAAGACACTTCATTGTTTGGCGACTTGTGGCTAAATGCGATAAATGGAGAACAGTCCTATATCACTAGCTTTAAACCAAGAGAAGAAAATTGTAAATAGAAAGCTGTTTACACAGCTGCAAGTTCGCAAACTGATCCTAGGTAGAAGTGGCCGCCAGTTCTGATTACAATTCCCAGTAGACTTATGTTTAAGTTATTCCTGGTTTAAGTTATTCCTGGCAATAAGGCAAAGAATAACTAAATTAATTAAGCTATAAAAAGACTTTGATCTTAACAACTTTTTAGTTTTTCTATCAATACCCCAGCTTGAAAGTATGCAGCGATTATGAAGTAGGAGATCCTACTTTATTGTTATTGTTATTTTCCATTTACTAAAGAAAAAATAGCAATGCCAAATAATTAGAGCTTAAAAGATCCCTTTGTCTAATTCCAGACAGCAAAAAATGGCATAAACGTTCTCAAAAAAGCTAAATACGGAAAATAATGGCGAATATTTAAACAATTGCTTTGTGTGGATTATTCAATTCTTTGCGAATTTTTTTGTTTACTCGAACCCGCGAAATATTCTCACGCCGAACCGTATTACTGTAGACCTAAAAAGACCCACATTAGTTTTTGTTTGCTCACTTAAACTACAGAACTACAACGATAGGTATAAATAGTGGGAGCTACGATCCAGAAGAGCATCAGTTGATCGCCTCAAGTTAACAATCATCAATCATGAAGTTCACTTGCGCCCTGCTTCTCCTAGCCTCAGTGGCATGTGTCCTGGTGAGCCTGTCCAGTGCGGCCAGCTCTACGACCACGACAGAAGCCTCTTCGGCCACTACAACCACGACTGCAGCCTCGTCCGCGGCTACCACCACCACGACGGCGGCATCCTCGGCCGCCACCACTACTACGGAGGCTTCAACCACTGCCTCGTCGGGCAAGAAGAAGCACGTGATCAAGCGGAAGACCCATCGCCCCAGGAAGATCAGGAAAATTAAGCGCAACAGGCACCGCAAGAACCGCAGCGGTTAATCGCACTCAAGAGGCTACCGACTATAATCCAGCTCTTCCTTTCTGACTTTCTAAATACCTGATAACCTGAATGCCTGAAATGGTTTTACAATTTTAATTTTTAGTGGCTTAAATAAACATACTAGTATGGAAAATGTATTGCATTTTTATTTGCATTTAGCATATTTTTTTAATGAATTACAGATGGTTATTTCAGTGGCAGCTCTGAATAGAGACGATCTGTGATCACTATTATCTGTTAAATAAGAAAATTATTGGTTTAATGAAATTCAGGTTGGTTAAACAATAATATACTTATTAAGATAAAACTTGTATATCAAAAATAAAAATACCTATTGGGAAGAAAACCAGAAATATTTTTTAAGATCAATGAAAAAATACTCTTGTATAGGTTTAGGATTAGTATTTAATTATAGACGTCATACATAAGTAGAAAATAATTTTTTTTTCAGAAATATAAATATTACTAGTGGTTTGAATTAAGTTTTTCCTTAGTCTCCCCTTTGTTTTCCTCCTCAAATCGAATCATTTCAGTCCGAAACTGCGCAATAGAGGCCATTTCTTCGGGATCCTTATGTTCACCGATCAGACGCTGCCAAATCGATTCAAAATTATCCTTTGAAACAAAGCCCTCGAATATACGTTCCATTTCATCCTTGGAACGTAGCTTTTTAATGTCACTTGGCCACACACCGTGCAAAGTGAACTCATTCGGTGCGATAACGTCCTTGACCCGTGTATTTTCGATATCCTCCTGAATGGGCGTCTTGTGGGTAAACTTGTTGTCCCCGCCCTCGACAGGAATGTCCTTGACGGGTTTATTATCGATATCCTCTTGAATGGGCTTGTTGTGAGTAAGCGTATAGTCCCGACCCTCGATAGTAACGTCCTTGAAGGGTTTATTATCAATATCCTCTTGAATGGGCTTGTTGTGAGTAAGCGTATAGACCCGACCCTCGACAGGTTTCTTGGTCAAGCCAGCACACAGATCGCGATAGGTGGTGTCCTTATTATATACCGTCTCCGGGTTGGGCGAAATGGATCCAACCAGGGGCAGGGGCTTCAGCATGGAGAGAAGGTCGCACAGTTCCTCGTACTTCACACGCTCCTCGCAACAGCCCTCGTCCACGAATAACTGGTAATGCGAGGCGGCGGTGCGAATCTTCACCGAATCTGCCGGAATATGCATCTTGCGCATGGTCTGTATGATCTGGTCTAGTGGCAGCTGACACTTCCCCGTCGTATCCTTTTTGTCCAAGGCCGTAAGCACTTGGTTCATGTTGAAGTCGTCACGTCGTCGGAGTATGTCGCGCAGATGGTTTAGGTGGCTGATGGCACTGGACAACTTATCGCTCCAAGTGGAGGGCGAGGTGTTCTCCAGCAAGGATCGCATGTCGTAGTCACGTGGCAGCACACGGCCAAAGGTCATGTTTTCCGGAAACTGCCAGGGATACCAACTGAAGGGGAAAGGGAAATTTATTCAGATGAAAGTTTAGTTCTATTAACTGGTTTGGTAAGGAATTTAAACAAATTCTTTTAGAGTTTGCGGAAGAAATAGCGCTCCTTCTCGCTCTATTTTTATCGCTTTGCCTGCAAAGTATAAGCAATTCGAAGCAGAGAATTTCTTTTTAGCTGCACTCGGGGAAAGTTCTGTAACTTATAAATGTATTAAATTTTTTAATGCACATTAAATGTAAAAAAAGTAAACCCTTTTTGAGTTTTTGGGAGAAAAACGCGCTCTCTCTTCCACGCTTTGCCAGCAATGTACAAGCAATTGCGAACGAGAGAGTTTCCTTTTTAGCTGCACTTTGAGAGAGCTCTGTTATCTAAAATGCCTTGCATTTTTTTAATGAAACTTACGTTTTTTTCTTCCCCAAAATACCTTTGGTACGATCGTCCACATCTTTCTGCGGCTTTTTAACTATTTTCAAATACTCCGCGCCCTCGGTTAAGCATTGCTTCACCTTAATGCCCGAGGGATCAATACAGGTAGGAAATCCAAATGTATCAAACCGATTAAACTGCTTCGAGTACCTTAAAGAAATTCATTGAAATTTTGTTAAACTTGCTCATAAAAATAATAAAAAATTTCCAAACCCACCTCCGATTGATCTGTTCCCCGGGAAAGTAGTGATTGTGACTGATGATGTGCAAATTGTGGAAATCGCCGTACTCCCGATTCACCTGCTCGGCACTTTTTGGCGGCAAAACTACAGCGTACAGGGAAGCTTCAGCGGGATCGGTGGCTTGGCCGAAGGTGCGACTGCAATTGGTAACAGATTCCGGTTTCGAGAAGGTTTTCATGGCCTGGCCCAAAACGCACTTCTTGAGGAATGAATCGCGATTCTTCACCTGCACCCCCTCAAAGGGTCCCTTTCGATGTTTGTGGCCGAGCAGATCTTCCATTTGTTCCGGGGCACATATGGGCGTTCTTTTGCCATACGGTTTGGGCCTAACTCGCCGGCAAAGGGCACGGATCTGGTTCTCTGTCTCCTCTTGTGTGTTCAGAATGATAAGGCACTCCTTTGCGCCGCCCAGATCCTCCGGATAAGAGACTCCTGCAGCCCGGATACCGGGGTTTCTGTCTACATAATGGCCTAGGTTTGCCATTATCAGGGGAAGTTATTGTTATGGATGGGTTTTTATTAGTTAGGGGTATAGTCTTTTCAGGTGAATATGTTTTTATGTTGTAGATTATGTATGTAGAACAGCTTGCTAGGATTCCAAGAGAGCAACGCGAGATTATTTAGGGAGCTAGAATGCCTTAAGGGCCCCCGGGTGCACTGTGTGGGCAGCTCTGCTTTAATATGATAAGAGTTAGAAATTAGTTTACTGATATCCTTTAAGGGTTTTATTATTTATATTTTTTTTATATTTAGCTATGCTTGTAATAATGTAATAATGTTACGTAAAGGAATCACAAATATTTCAAGTGGTAGAAGCCTTATCTTTCACCATCTTGGCCCGAAACTGAGCCACGGATGCCATTCCACCCTGCTCCTTAACCTTCTCCTCTGCCATCAAGCGCTCCCAGATGGCTTCGAAGTCCTCCTCGGAAACGGTTCTCGCGAATATTCGCTCCATTTCGTCCTTGTCCCGCAGGCAGCTAAAATCACTGTGTCCCAGACCAATCCTGGTGGGCAGATCCGGCGAAATTATCTCACTGACGTGAGCATTGGCATCGTCTCTTTGGCTCGGGCTTCGGTTTGGCCAAGTAAATACCAGTCCCTCTACGGGTTTTTTCAACCGATCCCTGGTGAGTTCGCGATAGGTAGTGTCCTTGTGGTACATATTGTCCGGCACAGTGCCGATTTGTCCCACATCCGGCAGCTTTTGCTGAACAGAGAGCACCCGGCAGAAGTGATCGTAGTTCACCCGTTCCGTGGCACAGCCCTCGTCGATAAACATCCGGAAGTGGGACAACATGGTGCGGATTTTGGCCGCATCCACACGGATGTGCAGCCTGTACATTATATCCAGAATACGCGATAGCGGGAGGTGGCCGGTATTCTCCTTGTCGATCCTCTCCAGCGTCGCTATCAGATCCATCATGTCGAAGTCATCACGCTTCTGGAGGCTATCGCGCAGCTGGTTCAGATAGGAGAGAGCGTTCACCAGGGTGTCATCCTGCTCGCAGGGCGAAATGTTTTCCATCAGCATTTTCACGGTACATGGTTCTTTGAGTTGGGCGCCAAAGTAAAGGTCTGGGACCTTATCAAGGTATCTGAAATGGATATAATTTATGTATTTAATATTTAATAATATATTTTTAAATAAGATATGGCTTAAAATATTATATAAATTAATAGGCTTTAAGAACAGGGAAAATTTGCCAAATTACAGCCTTAAATAGGTCATAAGTAGCTTAATAAGGTAATCAGGTCATTGAGCCGGTTGAATTAACAGAAATCGTTTAAAAATAGTCTTCAAATGCCTAAGATTCTAAGACCTAAATTGCCCAACACTTGAGTAAATAATAAAGAACAAACTGAAGACACGAGTGAAAAATAATCACCGGCTGACGCAGGCTTTGTCTTTTTATTATGATATTAAATATACTAAGGTTTAGCATCTTTTAAATATCTAAAATTTTAAATTGAACTTTAAACCTTTCTGAGAAGCTTAGCTTCTTTTAGAATTCCACTTACTTTTCAAATTTCTTTCCTAGAGGTGCCTTAGTACGTTTCACGTAGTCCATCCAGGGCTTGCTGACCATGTCTAAGCGATCGCTACTTTGGGCCATACATATTTTCATTTTCGTACCGCTGTGATCAGCTCCTTGATATTTTCCAAACATTCCAAATCGATCGAAGGGCTTGGTATAACTAATAGAGAAGAGCAATTAATGTTTAACTTAAGTGAATAAAATGTTTTTCTTAAGGTAAACTTTGGATTTAAGCTTGAGAATAAAAATCAGCTAATGAAATTGCATACTTTCTGGCAAAACTAATAATAACTTCTGCAGTCATTATTATCTAGTTTTAAAATATAATAAAGGGAGAAATAAGTCTGGGAGTTACAAATCCTGAATAGAACCTAAAAATCTCCTAGACCCACCTGCGATTAATCTGCTCCGATGGAAAGTAATGATTGTAGCTGATAATGTGATCTCGATGGAAATCGGCATATTCCCGATTAACCTGATCGGCCGACTTTATCGGCATTATGGTCGTGTACAAGGATTCCGCTGGTGGATAAGCTTTTCCAAAAGTCCGACTCAAATTGTGCACGTGGCTAGGTATCGAGTGCGTGGGCACGATCTGTCCGATCTTTCCTTTCTTGAAGTCCCTGTCCTCGATGAACTGCTCATAGCGTGATTTTTCCTGCTCAGTATTGAGGCATTCACCGACTTGAGGGTCCGGCAGACACGGCCCTAGTTTACCTATCGGCTTGGGCCTGCTCCTGCGGCACTGCTCCTCTAAGCGGCTGAGTATGATCTCCGTGGGATGCCCCCTGACCATAAAGTCTTTGGAGGTCAGTTTTTCGGGGCCGAAGGAGGGCAAGCCAGCAGCCCGTTGGGTGCCATTCCTCTCGATGTAGAGTCCTATATTGGCCATGGCTTAAGGTATTTTTTTCTGTTTCCTAAGTGTTTCAATGTTTATGTTGTGTTTTTTGGGTTTGGATATTTCTGAGTAAAGTTGGGTGTCATTGGACATGTAGAGAAATAGTTACTACTCTTTATAAATCAAGCAATTTATTGTTTCTAAAAGCATTTGATTATGGCTTAAATTTTCCTTGGTTAGCCAGATCCTTAGCCCCTCCTGCGTGTCACAATCACCACGGTCTTGTGGCACCTCTTGGGATTCTTGCACTTCCTGTTGGGAATGCGAGTGTGGCACCAGTTGTTGCCCCTCCAGCACCGCTTTGTGTTGGTGGATGAAGTGGTTGAGGTGGTAGCTGATGTTGTCGTTGTCGTTGTCGTCGTGGTGGCCGCCTCAGTAGTGGTTGTGGTTCCTTGCGATGCAGCCAGCTGGATGGCAAGGGCAATGAGGATAGCCACAAAGAGGAACTTCATCTTGGGATGCTGAGTTAGGGCTGAGCGAATGCTGAGGGAATGCTGATCTCTGAAGCGATCGAGTGTTGTGATCAACAGAAGTAAGGGGTGCCCCTTTTATACCCACTGAATGACTTTCGTCTTGTAAATATAATACATTTCCGCCAGAATTAATCGTGTATCAATACAGTGACTCGGGTAGCAAATAAACAAAGTTAAATATTTGCCAATCAAAGCCTAAAGATATACATCTGTAACTAGAGTAAGCCAAGCTACCATATACCTTGAATATGTTGGTTCTAGCCGTATTCGGTTTATATATCAACAGTATATGTTGACATAATCTGGCAGTAGGTGGAATTATACAATAAGCAAATATTTGTTCTTTACCGGTAAAATTCAAGCAACTTTATGTTAACTTATCTTCTAATAAGCTGTTACCAATTTTCTGCTTTGAAAAATATTTATTTTAAAAACATTTAAATTATGTTTCAATTCTACGGATACATCTTTTTATTATAGGACTCACAAACAATGAAATAATTTATTACTTTATCAACAAATTTACTATAATTTCTCCTGGAATCTCAACCGTAAATAATTTCCTCGTCCCATGTGATTTTTTTTTCTTCTTTACGCATTTCCTTGTGAAATTGCGTGACGGATGCCACTCCAACCTGATCCTGGTACTTTTCCATCAAACTCTGCCAAATCCTTTCGAATTTATCCTTCGAAACCAGACTTTTGAAGACTTGTTCAATTTCAACCTTAGGACGCAGACAAGAGAAATCGCTCGCTTTCAGGCCTCCCAAGCTATCGAGTTCCGGCATTAGGAGGTCCTTCATACTGGTCGTATCCCTTTCCTCCAATTGTTCTCTGACCACCAAATCTACATTGGGCTTCTTATGTCGGTCTTCGCAGAACAGACGGTAGGTGGTGTCCATAGAGCAACCATCCGTATAAGTGGCAGGACCTCCCATCGAGGGCAGTGGCTCCTGGATGGAGAGCAGCTTGCAAAAATCCCTGTACTTCACTCGCTCGGTGGCGCTTCCCTCATCGATGAACATTTTGTAATGGGACGCCGCAATTCGTATCTTTTGGATATCGAGGCGAATATGGAAGCGTTGGAGGATCTCCATGAGGCGAGCGAGTGGCATGAGACCCGTGCCCTCCTTGTCACTCCGCTCCAAAAATGAGAGCAGACTGTGAATGTGAATGTCCTGGCGCTTTCGGAGACGCAAACGCATGGTATTCAGGTGACTGATGGCGTCCAACAGGAGATCGCTTTTATCACTCGTATCGAAGTTATGGAGGGCCATCTTGACGTCGCCATTGCTGACATGGGTAATGCCAAAGGTGATGTCGGGCACTGAATAAAGATACCTTTAGGGGAAAAGAGAATAAAGTAGAGATATTATATCCGAGAACTCCTCACGTTTTAAACTTCTTGCCCAAGGGAGCCACGGTGCGATCCATAAAGTCCACCTGAGCCTTGCCAATAACCTTCAGGTGGCTTTCGCCCTCCGTCAGGCAGTTTTTAACCATAAGTCCAAAGTCACCGAGAGTTTTGGGATTCCCGCAAGGGTTCTGTCGGTCAAAGGGTTGCGTATATCTGCGAGGGAAGCCCCAGACATCAACCTTTTCCTAAAAATATATCTTGGAGACCTACTTGCGATTGATTTGCTCAGCGGGAAAGTAGTGATTGTGGCTAACGATGCGCTTCTCATGGAACTGGCTGTACTCCGAATCGACCTGCTCCGCCGACTTGAGCGGCATGATGACCGAATATAGGGATGAGGCCGCCGTCAGGTTCGAGGGTCGACCAAAAGTCTGACTCATATTGGTCACGCTGTCGGGCTTGGAGTTAGCCGGCTTGACTTCCCCCAAAGTGGCTCTTTTGAAGTACAGCTTCTCGTAGAACTTCTCCCGGAAGCACATGAAGCGCGACTTTTTCTGCTCCGTGGTAAGCAAATCCTGCAGACTGTCGCTGGGAACGATGGGTCCATCCCGCAGGCTGGATAGCCTAGCCTTACTCAGTCCGCACATTTTGCCCCGCACCAGATTTTCGGCCAACTCCTCTGGGTGGCCGATGGTTAGGCAAGTGGGTACAGCATCCTCCTTGAGGCCAACGGTGGAGAGTCCGGCAGCGGGAATGTCTGCATTTCTGTCTTTAGGGTGTGCCTTAGGGTGTCCCCTCTTTAACATGTTTTAGTTGTGTGTTATTTGGTATTTTGTGTGTGTATTTGTGTATTGTATGTTTCAGAAACTCAAATTGTATTGACAAAGTGACAAATAAGAAGAGGTTTTTAAGGAAATATAAAGAAAGGGGTTCGAAGGGGTTCTGCATCCTCCTTGATTACGGAAGAACAAGGTTTCCTACCTTCCATATAAACGATGAACATCCCTTTTTATATTTACAAAGGGTTTCTATATACCTTAAATAATAATTTAAATAAATAAATAATTGTTTTAATTAATCTTGCAAATGAGTATGTTCACATGTCAAATAATTTATGGCTTAGCACTAGTTCAACTTTAGCTACGTCTCCTAGTCTATTGTACATGGTACGAGTACATCGTTCATTGCACTTATCTCTCTCTCTGGCCGTGGCCATGGCATTTCTTTCAGTGCAGGGCGTGATTCTTGTGTATCACAAAGTCCCAGGTGTCCTTCCAGCGCAGATCGCGCACCTCGTTCGTGCTCATCTTGCGCGCTCCGTAACTGAATGGCATGAACTTGACGAAAATGGCAAGGACGGCCAGCAGCCATAACCCTATAGCAAGTCGATACAGGCGCACAATGTTGACCCCGCGACCCGTGCATATTATCCTCAGCAGGTAATCCACATGCTCGATGACAAAGCACAAGAGGAGTAACTTGAAAACAAAGGCTGGCAAGTAGTTGTGCAGGAAGAGGGTACGATCCACGAAGAAGTACGGCAGGTAGTGTATCAGGTAACCCACAAAAAAGGTATCGCCGGCGATAAGGAAGCGCTGCCACTCGGGCTCCGAGATATCAAAGCACAAACGTTGACGACGAACGGCATAGAAGGCAAGTAAGACGGCATAGAAGAAAATCCCAGCGGTGGCCGTGTACCAGATGAGTACGTTCCCGAGCAAATAAATCTGGGCACTAGACTCCGAGTCCAGCCAGTAGGCAATGCCCTTGTCCATCAGCGGCCACTCGTGCGGCATCGAGCTGTACATGTGGCTGGGCACTGTCTTTGTTTGGGTGAGCATCTTGGCCTGCAGCTCCAGTAGCTTGGCCCAAAACGATAGGCGCGTCTTCTCCGTGGGTATCATTTCGGCGGTGAGTAGCTGGCGTTCTCGCTCCCGATGATCCTCAGCTGTTTGGAGGAAAGGAACCTACATTAAAAGCCATCCCTTAAGGTTTAACTCGTCTCCCATAACTCACTCTGCGTGTAGCGATGCTCCTCTACATTCCAGATGGTGTCCTCCTGGCTCTTCTCCCGATCCGCCACCACCTCGTGCTGATTGAAGCCCCAATCGGGCAGTTGGCGACCCGTAAACTTCAAGGCCGCTCCCGTGGACTCGTGGACTAGCCGGATCTCCGACTTGATGGCATGCCACTTGTTACCCTCGGTAGCCCGATTTAGGATCTCCACACGCCACAGGAGCTCGCCGGCCATCTTGATCTCGTAGTCGATGTAACAGCTCACCTCCTGGCATTGCGGCGTCATTGGGGCAGCCACATCGTGGGAATTTAGCGCCCTGCTCGTGATCCCATGCACCAACTGAATGACATCGCCGTGTTTGATGACATCCGGCTTATTGCCCACCACCAAATTCTCCTTGGTCGGTCGCTTCACCAGCCACCAGTTGTTCACGTCCTTGAAGGAGTAGCAGGTGACCTGCTGCTGGTGCGAGGAGCCTCTCTTGTCTGGGTAACGCACCGGATAGACCTCGGCATGCGAGTGCAGCCAGCAGGTGCGTCCATGGGTGTGGCGCAGCGTGATCTGGGATCCATGGACCACTTGCAAGGGCTGGCCGCGAGTGATCGATGCCAGGCCGCCTTCCAGCGAGGCCTGAAACGCGCTGGTCATGATGCTGTCGTGTGGACCCGCCCGGTAGAGTGTTCGGAAGTGAGCGTAGAATACGCCTACGTATACCGCCAGTGGTATGCCAACAAAGATCAGAAGGCGACTCAGGGCGTGCAGCCAGAGCTGGCGATCTAAAAAAGGGAAAATATTTTATTTTAAATAAAAATCCACAGGACCCTGTGCGTATACGTAATATCCAAGGCATGGCAGTTACGTATACGCCACGTATACATGTCTGTTGCTACTTACTGGTTAACCTTGCATCGAAAAGCAACTGCCACAGGCGTCGGCATAGCAAATAGAAAGCCAATCCCAGCGCCAGGAAGCCAATGTACTTAATCGTTCCCGCCGCTCCCAAAAACACAGCCGCCGCCGCTCCACTGACCACCCACTGCAAACTCCCCAGGCGACAGCGCTGGAAGCGAAGCAGACAGGCGATGCCCAGCGTGCTGCTGAGCAACAGCATCGACTCCATGAGCACGAAGCGCGATTGGGTCAACAGTGAGTTATCCAGCACCACGAGAAGACCACCAATGGCGGATGCCCAGCGACTCAGCTTCGCCTCCTGCAGCAGCTTGTAGACGGCGGGTGCGAGCAGGCTACCGCATAGCGCCGGTAGAAATCGGAACCAGAATATGGGCATTTGGGGCGAGTAGGAGGCACCGATCCGGGAGAACGTGTAGTTGCCATCGTAGCCAGCCAGGCTGACTATTCCGGCGATCAGCTGTTTTCCCAGCGGCGGATGTTGGTCAAAGAAGAAGATGTTGCGCATGTACATCGAGATGTACTTGCCATAGTGGAGTTCATCGAAGCTGTGTGGGGGAAAATAAATTTTATTTCTCTTTGAAAAATTAATTTTAATGATTTTTATAGATTTATTGTTTAAGGAGAAATGTATTTGGGAATAGATAAAAGCTAAACTAACGTAGAAATACCAATAGATCTTTATAAAACTATCGTATTTGTGCTTACGATTCCCTATCCTCATTCCGATAAAAATTTACTTATAATCGAAATAAATATATCATGTATTATCATTATAACATCGTCGTATTTATTAAAGCTCCTCAAAATCTAGCTTTTATAAACTGTATTTGATAGGAACACTTTAGTATAATATTTTAAAAGGTAAACAAGTTATCAAATTTGGCCCATATTTGTACGTACAAAAATAGCTTGCTAAATGTTATTGCCAATCATTAAATACTAATTTTATAGAATTTTTCGGCCAGCATATTGCGCATCTTCAAAATAACTTTGTGGGAGCACTAAGGTGCGGCTTAAAACCAAAATAAACTTGATTATATGCCAAACATGGTTGCAGTCAGATCCTCTTCTAGTCAGACAAGATCTCGTCTGGCAACTTCATCTTAACTAGTTCCGTGTCTGATTATGATAAGAAAATAGGGAAAGCTGGCCGAGAAGTCTCGTCTCCGTAAAAAGCTAAAATTTACTATTATGATCTCTTAATGGCCACGAAGATGCATAATAATATTGACCTGTATTTCGTATAAGTTGTTTGTGGGGAACGTTAAGAGTGGCAGCATTTCTTCTTTTCTCTTTGGCAACCATCTTCAGTAAAGACCCCCATTTCTCTGTTTTTATACCCTGTAGTCATAGATTCAAGGTGGGGTATGTTGGATTCTTTGAAATGTGGGTGAGACTATTTGTGAATAATATTTACCCTTATTTAAAATCAAGTTCAAACAATTTCTTCTAAACGTTTATTACTATTAAATACCACGATATAATGGTAGATAATTAACAACTACTGGGTATTTCCTTGTCGACTATAGTTTTTCTAGTTTTTACTCACACGATATGTGGTGGTGTTGCCAACTTGTAGAAACGCGTGGCGAATGCCAACAGAAAGAGAGTCCAGCTGAAGAGATCGATGCTCAAGCTAACGGTAAATGGCGGTGTAACTGCTGTTGTTATTGTCTCTTTATCAGCTGCTCTCGCTGCTGCAGCAAAGCTCTTTTGCTTTTTGTAGGAAGAACGCGAGCGAGAAGGTGAGCGTGAGACCGAGCGGGAACCATCGGTCGTGGGTGAGGGGGAGGCTTGTTTTGGCGTCGGCGTTGGCGTTAGCGTTGGCGTCGGCGTCTGCGATGAATGCCGGCTGACGCTACCGCGCAGCGGCGCATTCAAATGGCAGTTGACGTCGACGCAGCAGTTGAGCAGCGTTAAACCACCGTTACAGCACACTGGTGAAGGTGAGTTTGCCGCTGCCGCTGCTGTTGTTGTTGGTGGTGGTGTTGCTGTCTTTGCCGAGTTTGTTGAACGGCTGCGAAAGTGAAGTCTTTCGTTTGGCTCGCTCAGATCGCTGCCCGCCGCCCATGGTTGTTGCAGCTGTTGTTGTTGTTGCTTCAACTTGGTCGTCTTGCGGCGCTGTGTAATCGTGTTGGTGTAGGTGGCAGACATGACGGCTTCCTCGATGGTGTCTTTATTATTGTTTTAGCGTGCGATTTGTTCATCGGTATTTAGCGGGCATCTCTTCCTCGCATTGTTTTCTCCCTTCACTTTCACATATCAATTAGCGATCGACACACACACACACACAAATATGAGATAATCGAGCGCTAATCAAGAAATCACTTCTTGTTTCTTTTGTGTTTTGGTTTTCTGCTGGTTGTTATTTTTTGTTTTTGGCCTCTGCCACGTTCGTTGCTTGCGGCGAAAAAAAAATAAGCAAACCAGTTTTGCACTTTCTACAGTTTTGTTCACTTGTCCGGCCGCTTCCTCTTTCTCTTCCTCTGCTGTCTTTGCCTTCTTTAGCGATTTACATTTGCATACAAATTGACGGAGGGCCAGCTGTTGAAGAAAGTTTCGTTGCCGAAATATTCCCACAAATACACACACACGGACGCACACACACGGATGTCGGATATAGAAGCGGTATATCTTTCGTTTCTTGGTCAAAATCGCAACCTGCACGGCCAAAGATCTCGCGACGCACTGACACAATGGCTCGAATGGGAACCGCGATGGTTCACCTCTGCCGCTGCCGCTGCTGATGGTGCTGCCTCTGTCGCTGCCTGTGGC
The DNA here is from genome assembly GCA_008042535.1 of Drosophila tani. Taxonomy (NCBI): domain Eukaryota; kingdom Metazoa; phylum Arthropoda; class Insecta; order Diptera; family Drosophilidae; genus Drosophila; species Drosophila tani. The sequence goes on along the minus strand of VNJO01006388.1, from coordinate 19,242 downwards.
GACTGCGCTGCCTGCGCCCGGAATGCGGTCCGGCTGCTGCGATGGAGCAGTGTCTCTTTCCCTCGTTCTTTCCTCGGGGTCTTCGTCTGCCTTGATTCTTAACCCATTTCCCGTTTTGCCAGCCAAGAAGTGCTCAGTGATGCCGGGGTCTTGGATGGAAAAGTAGCTAAATGAGGTTTAATCAAAAAATAGTAGAAAATAAATACATACGCAATAAATGGGTTATATAATTACTACGGCACTACTGCCTCTTGGTCACGTTTTATATAGGTGTTTTTCCATGTATTACGAATACGTAATTTATACGAATACGTAATATAGACGAATACGTAATATAGACGAATACTTAATATAGACGAATACGTGATATAGACGAATACGTAATATATACGAATAAGTGATATATACGAATACGTAATATATGGATAATTCGTTATATTATGTATTATGTACACAAAAAGTATTAGCTTTTTCTAGCTTTTTTTAAAGCTAATTTAATACATTTTAACAATTAAATTAACATTTATAGAAATAAATAAAATATTGACTTAAGTTACGAATAGCTCAATTTAACGGAAAAAAGCTAGACCTGCAACACTAAAAATGCATGCAAAAAGATCTCTCCCCTTTGCGTTCTCTTCGCACCTTCAGCTTCGTCTTTTCTCTTTATCTCTTCTCCCGGCCCCGCCACCCTCTTCTGTGAGCGTGTATGTGTCGCCAAACGGATTCTGTAATGACAAGGAAAGGCAACACCAACAATTAAACACCATTTATTGGCGCTGCAAAGAGAAGTGGTTCGGCAGTTAGCGGCTCTGGGGACCGTATAAAGCACGCGTCGTCACAGGTGGCGGGGAGCTGGGGAACCTGTTCCCTTGATTTACGACCTATTCTTCGGACCTTACACCGCAGATGTGCTTGTGTACTCGCGTGACCTATTGGCCTTATTCATGGCATCGTTTTTAGTACTCCTCAGCGCGCGGCTCAAAGAGTGGTTGCTTGTGCCGATACATGACATCAGTTACTTTTGTACTGCGGCATTAGGTAAACGCTTTATAACCGGTTCCGCATAATAACCCGATTCTTTATCACCGACAAGTTGGTGACTTTTTTTCTTCCGACATTCTATTTTTATGTAGGAACTTATTTACAAACAAGGAGTAAAGAACGGCAGCTATAAACATAAATTAATATTTATTTTTGGAATTCCAAAAATAGTTTTATATATTTTTGTGCTTTCTAAAACATGTTTGCGACGTAATCTCATTAAGAAATTTAAATTGTGACATATATTAGTAAGAAAATAGTATAAGATGAGAGAGGATAACTAAATATTATTTTAACTTCTATATTTCTGGTGTTTTGATTCTTAAATATTATATTTCTTGATCCATTTTATTAATACGATATCCAGCAAATAAAATTTGAAAACAAGCTTACTTTTTATAAATTTTTTTTTATTTAATATTAATTGCAGTGAAGCGGGTATGTTCTTCTTTTTGCAGTAAAATTTATAACAACTATAACTAAATATGATGCTGATGAGATAAATTCACGATGTCAGGTATTAGGAAAGCCAGGTCAGATCGGAAATGGTTAGAAGACGATTAACCGCTGCGGTTCTTGCGGCTCCTGCTGCGTTTGGTTTTCTTGATGGTCTTGGGGCGATGGATCTTCCGCTTGATCACGTGCTTCTTCTTGCCCGACGAAGATGAGGCCTCCGTGGTGGTAGTGGTGCTGTCCGAGGAGGCCGCCGTCGTGGTGGTGGTAGTGTCCGAGGACGAGGCTGCAGTTGTAGTAGTGGTTCCCGAAGAGGCTTCCGTCGTGGTCGTGGAACTGGCCGCACTCGAAAGGCTCACCAGGACACATGCCACAGAGGCTAGGAGAAGCAGGGCGCAAGTGAACTTCATGTCGATGGTTGGATGGTTGGATAGGATCAACTGATGCTGTTTTCGATTAAAGGTGGCACTATTTATACCCCTTCGACGGATCTGGGCTTATCCACAGCAGCGTGAGAACCGTACCTTATCATAATGCCAGGTGATCCATAATGTCGAGCCTAACTAAGTCGAAAAGCAGGTTAATCAAATACAATTCGCCAAAAAACTATGCCTACCACAATACAGTTGTTCTAACATTGAAGATATTTATTTTCGGGGCAACAATGTGGCTGGAACCATATTGACGCTATTTTAGTGTTTCAGCTATTGATATTTATACACGCACTTTCTAATTATATTAATAGATCACTGGGACTACAATGTCACAAGGAGTACAATAAATAAGATACATTAAATTAAAGTAAGGAGAGCATTTTAAGTATTCTAATGCTCAATTCAGATGATAAAAAAAATTTTTTAATGTTTTAATAAAGTCTACACGAGTGTTATATGAAGATTTATCAATTTTATATATTTATATGGTTTGGTTTATTGTTATGGGTTTAGATACTATTTAATTATATTTTGAGCTTTTAAGCTGGTTAATTCTATGCTTAAACAAAAATCAATGTCATAAATATTTTTACAACATTTTAAATGGATCATTTGCAATGGAAAACAATCCTCTGATAACTTCCATATAATCCCTGAATCTGTTTTGAATGACTATTTTGTTTTTAAATATTTTTATTTGCTTTATAAACTACGTATTAGCTTGGCCTAGTTAAAAAGTTAGGCTCGACGACGTTAATCATCTGGCAGCATGCGTAAAAATCTCGTGCAAATATGAATAGGCCCAGAACCATCTGCCTTCCCTTCCCTGAGGTATAAATAGTGGCAGTTTTAATCCAAAATAGCATCAGTTGATCCCATCCATTAACCAACCATCGAAATGAAGTACACTTGCGCCCTGCTCCTCCTAGCCTCAGTGGCATGTGTCCTGGTGAGCCTCTCGAGTGCGGCGAGTTCCACAACCACGACGGAAGCCTCTTCGGGAACTACAACCACGACTGCAGCCTCGTCCTCGGCTACCACCACCACGACGGCGGCCTCCTCGGCCACCACCACTACTACGGAGGCTTCAACTACCTCCTCGTCGGGCAAGAAGAAGCACGTGATCAAGCGGAAGATCCACCGCCCCAAGAAGATCAGGAAAAATAGGCGCAGCAGGAACCGCAAGAACCGCAGCGGTTAATCCTGTTCGAAACACTTCCGATCTGACCTAACTTCTGTAATTCCTGACTCCCTGAATTCTTTTCGTTGTGTGACTCAATATTTGAAGTTGTTTTTATTGTATAAGAAAGTAGGTCTAACCTACTTCACTGTTATTAATTTTAAATAAAAAGAGAATTATGCAAAGTTTCCTTGTTGAATTATTTTTATGCGAATAAAAGCAAATAGCTTTTCGAGTTTCCATACCCTTTTAGATGAAATGTATTGTCTTAATACCGATTGTCGTCTCACATTTTCGAGACTTTATAAATCTGTCATAACGAAAAGACATTTATGATATTTCGAACTAAGAAGATATAAAAACTGATTATTAATTGTTAAGCTATTTATCAAACCAAAAATTGTCCAGCCTTACATTCGAACTAATTTTAAATCGAATTATTTACGAAAAAATAATTCTTTTATATGTTTTTTCTTGCTCTTTAATTAGTAATAATGAAGATTTTGACAAACAAATTGTATTTCAAAGAACGGAAGTGGCTTTTGTGACCAAGCTTTTAAACGCCGATATGTGAAAAATGTCTCTCTTCAAAATGGGTAATGTTACAATAAAGATAATGACGTATAAAGATAATAATAATTGTTCCACATTGTAGTCCCGAAAACAAACTTCTTCAATGTTTGAACAACTGTCTTGTGGTAGGCATAGTTTTTATCCAATTGTTATTTAATTAGCCTGGTTTTCGAGGCAGTTAGGCTCGACAAAATGGACCATTGTAGCATTGTGATAAGGAAATGTTCTCACGATGCTGTGGATAAACTCAGATCTGTCGGGGGTATAAATAGCGCCAGCTTCGATCCAGAACAGCATCAGTTGATCCCATCCATTAACCAACCATCGACATGAAGTACACTTGCGCCCTGCTCCTCTTAGCCTCAGTGACATGTGTCCTGGTGAGCCTCTCGAGTGCGGCCAGCTCTACGACGACGACAGAAGCCTCTTCGGGAACCACTACTACGACTGCAGCCTCGTCCTCGGACACTACCACCACCACTACGGCAGCATCCTCGGACAGCACCACTACCACCACGGAGGCTTCATCTTCGTCGGACAAGAAGAAGCACGTGATCAAGCGGAAGGTCCATCGTCCCAAGACGATCAAGAAAATCAAGCGCAGCAGGAGCCGCAGCGGTTAATTCTCTAAACAACTCATCTGATGCCAACCTGACTTAAAGAATAACTTATACACATATTTATCACAATTATTGTATAGTACATATATAGAATAAAATGCAATTATATAATGAAATTAGAAATTTTTTGAAATTCTTTTAAGTTTCAGACACAAACAATTATTAGTTTTCCTCTTAAACCCAGCATAAAAACAAAATCCCTTTTGTGGATATTCAAACCCACTTGCAACTCTCCATTACTTCGTACTGTTCCCTCTGGCTCTACACAAACTTTACGCAAGTCTCCGCTGTTGCTAACATGGGGCTGTTAAGCTAGTCCGCAGCAAAGTCCAACGATAGAAAGAGGCAGTTGGCAATCGAGAGAAAGAGAGGCAACGAGAGCCGTGTAGTTAGAGAGCAAAAGTCAAAATCGGAGGGTTCGAGTCCGAGTTGCAAGCGAAATCTGAACGAGAGCGGTTCGGAGGAGGGAGGGGAGTCGCTTTTTGTGGGCGCCTGTGGCTGGGGGAGTGTCTGCTGCTACGCAACTGCAGCTTGGCGCTCGGAGTGCAGGACAAGGACCGAGCACACCCAGGACCCCAACCTAAGGACGCGCCAGTTAAGCGGGGGAACCTGCCTACAGCCGGGGTCCTTGCAACTGCAACAATAAACGGGGCTGAGATGCGGCAAGGCTGCTGCTGTGGCTGCTCTGCTGGCGGCGGATTGGTTGCCGGGGCTTAGCGGTGTGGCTGTGAGTCCTTTGCCCGAGCACCCACTGCCAATGCCCACTCCTACCAGCGCTCGCCTCGCGGCCTGCACAAGTGCAAGGATTGTGTCGCCACTGCTGGATGTTGCACGAGGAAAAAATTCTGAATTAAATTTGGAAATTAAATATAGGAAAGGAGGCTTTAGAAATATATTTTTTATATTTAGAAGAAGATAAATAAATGCTGAAGGCAGGAAACTATAATCCTCTAAGCCTGACCTTTTCTTAGTGTTTCTAATTATTCCCTTTGAAGTACGTCATTCCTACAATTAATTATTAATCAAAGAACTTATTAACCTCTTTTAAAATGTAAATAAATTCTCCAGAATTTTGTATAAGTTCCATAAAAACTGGCTTCAATTAATCGAGATCTTTGACTCCCATCTGAACTGTATTTCTTAGCTTATTTTTTCCCAGTGCCTGGCTGTTCCTGCTTCCTGTTTCCTCCCGCTGTTTCTGTTTCGGTTTCTGTGCCTGCATCGTTGCAGCATCGCTGTTGCTGTTGTGTCTCGCTTCCGCCGGCTGGGATGGGATAATGGTGGCTCGTTTGTTGGATGGATGGATGGGCATGGATGGGTGGCTAGGTGGCTAGGTGGCTAGGTGGCTGGGTGATTCCAGTGAATGGGCAAGGGTGTCGGTGGCTGGTGTGCCTGCTGCCGTGTGCCACTTTGGCCATGTTCGTGGCCGTGGCCGTGGCCTCGACTCATGCGCTCGTTCTCGTTTCCCTCTGCAGCTTCACTCAACTCAACTCCAGCCAAGGCCAAGCCGGCAGAGGACGACGACGTCGCCGGCGATAATGTGGCACAATGACATTGCCATTGAACTAGGTCGAGGACGTGTTCCCTTTTGGCCACCGCCACCGCCACCGTTGCCGTTTGTTTGGTTAATGTTTGCCTCCGTCTTCGTCTGCCTGTTTCTCGTGGGTGGCCGTGACGTGACGGTGGTTGAGGCTGAGGCTTGGAGTTGAGGTTGAGGTTGAGGTGTTGGTGCTGCTACCATCCGGGCTCTGTCTTGCGGATAAATGCGAAACTGTGACTATGGCATAGCGATGGAGGAGGTCTCAGGACTATTTACTGCAGGAACCACGCGGTTGTTAGACACTGATTACAATTTCTTCAAAAGATAAGGACCTAAGTTATAGGTAAATTGTATAAAAAGAGAGGTTTGCGATATAAGAAATAAGTTCTGCTGATTAAAAGGCTTTTCTAAAATTAAATAAATTATTTTAGGTCTCTAGAGAATTTAATTTTGATAAAATAAATAAAAAAACACATTAAAAACTTAAATATTAAATAATGTAAGTAAGTTATTTAATCCTAGCTAAATATAAAGCATTTATAATAAAAATTCATGACTTTAAGCCCTTGAGAAAAGCAAGAATGCATACAAATATTTATTAACTATTTTTCTTTTTGATATTTAAGTTTTTTTTATTATTTATTTCTTTTCTTTCTGGTTTTAATTTATCATAAGAAGCATTTTAAGGGCCTTACCATATACCCACTAAAAGTGACACAAAAATAAATAAATTCAGGTTATTCCTTTCCAGGACTGACAAAATCAGCTTGCCAGAGATATTTAAGTGAGCAAGTAAAGAAAATATTTGACAATTAAATTATATTAAATATTATTAGAAAAGGGAGTTTTATTGATTTATTTTTAATTAAAAGCAGTAGCAGTAACCACTTTAGTGATTTCTTAATCAGTTTTTTCGATGCCTTTTAAGAAACTCAATTGAGCATCTTGGTCGTGCAAAAAGATTCAGCCTGCACCTAATGGCATTAGACTCAATTGCCAAATATGGCCGGAGATTAATGGAATTTTGCCAAAAATAAAGCCCACAAAGATGACACTGGCAATCAATTAAAATGCATAGACTGCAGTCAGTCGGCCTAATGAAAGCCTTTTCTTCTTCGACGACGTCCAGACATCCAGTTTCATCTGGTGTCTGTTTTCCAGGGAATCGAGAGGATGCGGGGAGGACTGGCGACTATTATGGATGTGTCTGCGCTTTGTCTAAGTTCTTGTTTTTGGGCCGACGCCTCGGGTTTGGGGACGAGTTTTATTTATTTTAATTTAAATGAAATTTATTTTATACACACACGCACACACACGCCCACGCACACAAAGGCTGTTTTTTTGAGCGGCTAGTCAAAAGCTAAGGGTTGATTTTGTACATTTTATATATGCACATGGATTATGCACCCACACACGGACGTTCGGGCCACACGAGCCACACTTTTGTATTTATATATAAAATTGGGTGGACCTTTGTGGCTTTAAATTAGAAAAGTTTATCTTTAAACGGTCAGAGAAAAATTATTTTAAGTGTGAAGTATTGAGTGAAATCACGTATACGACACGTATGACGGGTATTAGGGCTTAAGGAAATATTTACTCATCATATTTTTAGAAAATTTCAAGAGAGCCTTCGTTTTATAATTAATTTCCTAGGTAAATCTCTTGTTTAAAGGAATTTTGCTAGATGCTAAGTTGAATAATAGTAAAAACACTCATACGACACGTATGACAGCACAGTACCTTGGGAAAAATTATAACAGTGGACAATATTTGTCAAAAATACTATTAGCAAAATTTTTCAATATTTAATAATTATGATTATGTGCTAAAATAATAAATAATTTATTCATATATAATATTCATTAATTTGTATTCTCTTATTTCCCCCCATTAAAGTTAGGAAACCCAGCAAAAAATGCTTTCTAAACTATTAAAAAATATTTAAAACATTCTTTGTTCCAATTTTTAATAGAAATCTTCCAACTTCCAAATTTTTTAATATATTTTTAAATATAAAAATTTCCCCTTAAAACTCGGTTCACCCCATTTGACATATTCCATATAGAAAATGCAACTAAAATGTTTCACATGCAGTTTGTTTTTGCTGTTTTATGGCCAGTGTCTGGCCTGCAACAGCACCCACACAGCACCCCCGCCTCAGCCCCTCTAACCATCCCTGCCCCTGCCACCGAATGGCCTTTGCGGCAGACGAGAGACTGCAGTTGCAGTTGTTGCAACAACAATTGTTGTTGCTGTTCTTGCTGTTGTTGCTGCCTGCAGTCTGGCAAAATTTTTGCCATTTGATTGCATTTTGCTGGGCGGCGTTTTTGTGTGTAGAGTAGAGTTTGTTGCACTTCGCCATGAAGTTAGGTGATGCCGGCACACACACACACGCACATACGCACACACTCGATGCAGAAAAACGCAGTCACACACACACTGACATGCTGGATAGGCCTTAGGATACTACAAAACTTCTACATACGAATTTGCCAGGACATACGTACAATTGCTGTGATGTGTGCGGCAGTGCGTGTTTATGTAAAAGTGCTTTTTTATTATATAAATCTCTATACATATTTTATAATATGTATACATAAAATGCCCATTTTTTAGTTTGATTTTGCTTGCTGTCGTCTGCTAAAAATAATAACAAAATGGCCGGCCAGCCAGCCTGTCTTTCTGCCAGTACAGTTGTGCACAAAACATCTCCACTGGCTGTTTTATAAATATATGCATTCAGCATTCAGGACTTTGAACAAGTAACATACATTTGGGACACCAACAGCCATCAGAGACTCTCATGCCGAAAAGGGGGCTATTCCCAAGGAGGCAACGTTGACACAGGGGAACACCAGGAACACCAAGAACACCAAGGACCCCCAAAGGGGAGTCTCTGTTCCCTAGCCAACAAGCTACAGTGAGACTTCTGCTGTTAGCAAAGAGTTCATAGGCTGAGACTTTATTTTTAGAGAGTCAGTAAGCTTGCTTTTTGTCTATTTAATTTTAAGTAATAATAAAATATATTTAGCTAGTTGTAAATCAAAACAATTCTCAAATTTTAGAAAGGTTCTTAGGACCATAGGTAGCATTTATATAAAATAAAATATATTTATAGATTTTTTGACAACATAAAACATTTGTGGGCACTGAAACACACAAAAATTTCTGATTTTATATAGGTTTTTTCCCGTCCTGCTTTAAAAAGAATCCCAATTACTGTCCAATTCTATAATTTAATTGTTTTTCCTTGTTTCTCATAGATGAAAGGATTATCCTAGTGCTTTCGAAAATACCATTAACTTTTAGCATAGAAAAACCACCTTTTTTATAAGAATTTAAATCCCTAGAGATTTTAGTGACTATCTTTAATATTTTGATATTGACCTTAGAATTCTAACTGTAACCAAAAGCCACCTATCTGTGCAGCACCGAAATTGTGGGTGCTTTTTTACGCGTAACACGCACACACACACACTCGCCCAACGGAGGGACCACAGGGCGTATGAGTTCTCCTTTAGAAGTCCCTCTGCCGTTCTGCCATTCTGCCAACTAGCAACTGCCAACTACTCCCCACATTTTGGCCGACAGCCGAGTGGTTTGTTTAGAATTTTAGATTTTAGCGCGTTTTAGAATTTTATGAATGAATTTTTGGCGCTCGGCAGAGCACCGTGTCTGCCGCCGGGGCGTAGTGCTCCCTTTTCTCCCCCGTTTTCAGCCAAAAAGTCCTGTCCACTCCGATTCGTTTTTGGCTCCGATTCACTTTTAGTTTTTGGTTAGTTTTCGGTTCCCCATTTGCTCTATTCGGGGGTGTCGGTGTGACCTTGCTGGGGTGTTCCGGTGTTGTTTAGATGTAGTTTCTATGGGGCTGCACTTTAGTTGGTCAATTTTTGCAGTTGGCACAAATCTGTACACACAGACACACAAGTGCCGTGGCCGTGGCCCTTAGACAAAAGTCGGTCCTGTGCCTCTTTTTTATTTCCTCGGACAAGGGTATTGATTTCATGGCAATTGTCTGGAACTGGACTCTTTAAAATGGCAATGAAATATTAGACGGTTTGTTGGAGAGTGCATAAAATTAATAAAATATATTGAATAACTGTTTCCTATAACTTAAAACGTTTGCCTAAAATGTATACAATTTAAAATAAAATATTATTTAATAGAAAAGAGAGGTTCCATGTTAAAAAGGACAAATTAAATGACAAATAAGGAAACATTTCTGGCTTAATTGCTTAATTTCCTAAACAATGATTTAAAAAGTAAAGAACGATGTTTAGAATTATATTTCTTACATTTGGATATTTGTTCTGGGTATAATCAAATATTTAAAAATTGTTCAGAGTTATTAAATTTTAAATCAAACATTTTTTAAGAGCTTATTTTGCTTAAAAACTGTTGAAGAACCTGTCTTTAGTGATTCGTTTATTAATGGTAATCATAAAGAGTTAATTTAATCAAAATGCTTTCCTCTCACTAGTTTACAAATTTGTTACTTAAATTATAAAAACAATGTTTAACTTTGTATCTTGTATTTAATTGACAGAACTTGGTAAATTCTATTTAAGATAGAAAAACGTAAGCCTTAAGTATTATGTTAATATGATAACTCTTAAAACTCAAGACTCATTCAATTAATTGTATTAAACATTTCTCTTTATTAAAGAAATAAAATAAATTTAAATAATAAAGCAAAGGATTTAGCACTTATTTAAAACATTTAAATATTGCCTACACTAACAAAATTCAAGTTAAGTCAAGTTAAGAGAAACATTATGCAAAGAAAACCACTTAAAAATAATATTTACTGCTACATCTGTTATGTATTTATTTATCTCCATCTGCATTGCAGCTTCTTAAGAAAACCTAATCTTACATGATGGTAAAAATAAATCAATTTTTGGAATTTAATTGCTTGCTTGAAGATTAGCCCTCACATCTATGTACTCCCAAGTACATATATGTAAACCATCCTCACTATAGTTCAGCATTTTCCCCCCTCTTAACCAACCGAAATTCGAATCAACAAAACGAAATGATTTGTGGCCCGCCCTTTAAGCTAAACAAAGAGTGCTTTTTGCTGCACATGCATATAAATCACATAAGTACATAGCCTGCACTTGTGTAAACTTCTTATGTACTGCAGCATTTTAATGGGTTTTATTAGATCTGATGCTGGGCAAAAATGCCTATTAAAAAGTGCGTTTGAAAAAAACTGTTGCATACCTGACGGCGCGCGCTCAAATTAACTAACGGGACATCGGCAAAATGCAATGAAACGACGAGAGCGAAGGCGAGAGAGCGAGCGCAGGCACGAGAGCACGGACACAGGCACAGCATCCTAGTGGAAGAGAGCGAATGCCGAAGTGACGTGGAGAGAGAGGAGTTGCTGGAGTTCGGCACTAAGCCGGCGAGAGAGAACAAACACAAAAGCGAAAGCGAGGCGCCGGTATAGGTGCTGTTTGTGTGCGAGAGAGGGTGGAGTACGCACATATATAGTCGTTCGTGTGTGTGCTTGTCGCATTGTCGGCAATTTAAAGAGTAAATAATTGTCTGCCGCCGGCAAACATTTGGCCAAACTGCTAGTCCGTCCACACACAGCCTGCCTGGCTGCCATTGTATTGGTGTATCGCCAGTTTCGGCGTCTGTGTATGGGTGCCGAGTATCGGCTCTTCGTCACCAAACTCTACACAATTTTAGGCGCCGGACGAACGCACTTTCAATCAGTTAACTTTATAACGCCAGCGCCGACACTACGTCATCCGGTCGAATCGCATCGAATCGAATCGAGTCCGGCGTTACGCCCCCCAAAACACACACGCACACACATTTTGCACTTGTAGTCGTTGCCGCGCTGCGAATTTCGTCGCGTTTTTACTTTCACGCGACCAACTGGTTCAACGTCAACAGTTTTGCAAGAAAACGTGTCTTCCTAGTGTCTTCAGAGTGTGTGTCTTCATTGTGTTTTTCCCCAAAAAAACACAGAGCTGGAAAATGTGAAAATAGTGCCGAGCAATTGAAAAATCTGTGAGTAGACATTGCCGCTTTTGAGTACATGCAAATCTCTCAAGGAAGGTTAATCGAGCAATTAGTGCTATTGTGTGACGCCCAGAAGTAGGCAACACTTTGCAGGATTTTTGTAGTAGCTATTAATTTTTATTGCAACTTTTTATTTGCGTCACTTCGAGACAAATTTACAAATAAACAGTCATTGTGCGTGCAGAATAAAGAATAATATAATAAATACAATAAAACAATAATTCGTATTAATAATAATCCAAGAAATCGCTCACACTACAGTCAGTATTTTACTTATTTATTATGTCAACTAATTTGGATTTTAATTTATTTAAAAAATACATAAATATACGGTTTTTTAAAGGCTCCGAAGCTGTAAGTCACAATACTTACAAAATTAAATTTGAGGGGAATTACTCTCCTATGAATTGATGATAATCATTTAATTAATAATATAATGTGCCTATAAAAGTCAGAAAATAGGAAAATTGATTCCAGCTACTAGCCCTAGCTAAAATTTAAATTAATCTTAACTCAAATAATTTTTATAAACTTTAATATGATTTTTTATTTTTGTTTATTTTTTTTTTTGCTGGGAAGGTTATTTCAATTTAATTTTATTTTATAATGTTTTCCTAACTCTACAAGTTGATAACTTATAATTAGTGCGAAAGTCACATGTTTATTTCACTTTATTTATGTTTCCTATTAATATTATGATATTCCCTTATTATTAAGCCGCCAAGTCTGCGAGTTCTATGAGTCATGGGCTTAAACTTAATAATTACTATAACTTTCGTCCGTTTTTTAAGTGATGATCAAAATAATAAAATGTTATGTAGAGAAAGCATTAAATTAAATAACAGTTCAGAGTTTCTAACCACAGTTAAAATTAATTGTAAGCCTTTTTAACTGTTATTTTATGTTACAATTACATTTCAAAATTACTGGCTTATGAGTAGAATTTTGTTCAATTAATTTTCCCATAACACAGGTTTTAAATTTAATAAATATTCAAGGTTCAAGTTAAATTAATTTGTATCCTGAGTTGTCGATGTAAAATGGTGCACCAGTTTATATAATTAAATAGAAAAATCCTTATTAACACCCCACACAAAGATAAGAGAACCTTCTTAAATTAGTGAAGCCAAAGAGGCCGCTTAATTTCGCACACAATTGGCCAATAAATCAGCCATTTAATGTGCGCCTGCATCGCAATGTGGTCTCAGCCGGCGCAACGTCATCGACATCATGTGACCGCGTTTCCGAATTTCCCCGAAAACTCTTGTTGTGTACGTGCTGTGTGTGCCGGCCCCCCCGAAAATACAAAATACGGAATACAGAAAACAGGATACAGAATGCACGGCGCAGACGACGACGGGTCATGGCCACGGCCACGGCCACGGGCACGAATATGGCATTTCGGCGACTCCGGCTGCGAAATACGGCTCCGGCTGCAAACTCCGGCTCTGCCGTGCGTCGCAGTTTCACTTTCACGACGCACACACAGCTGCGAGGGCTGTGTGCAAATCTGTGGGAAATTGTGGGAGTCCTGCGAGTTGAGGGCGCGACTTGCACTCAGCCTCACAGTTCGTCTTTGTCGAATCGGCGAGGGGCTGGTCACGGCCACGGCCACAGACACGGATACGGACACGGGCACGATTACGGCCCACTAGAGTTGCCAATGACAATGACGTCGTGGTGGTACAGTGGTTGGAAAATAAGTTAAAATAGGGCCTTAATAATAATAAAAAAAATTTAATTAACACGTTGGATAATATAAAATTTATATAAATATATAATATATATATAGGGTCATCTTCTAAAGAAATTATCTTCCGAAACGCTTTAAATACCATAAATAGTAACACTATGCATTTATTTATCATATAACAACTTTAGATATATCAATTTATAATAAATATAAATATATGCTCAACTTTTTACTGCTACCTAAATAAAGTTATTGAGAGGACTATAAATTATTCTATCTTATGTCTATAATTCAGAGAGTCCCCAGAAATCTTTTGGACTTCAAATCATTTTAAATTAACCATAAAATCTGCCACAAAATGTTTTCTTATACCTCACAAAAAAGAAATCCAATAAACAACGGATTTTCAACTTCAAATATTTAATTACTTGCATTCTAGAAATATTTTCCACTTAATTAAAATTCTTAACGATTTCTGTGGCATTCCTGATTAATTCCACATTTAACTACACTGAAAGTATATTCCTTTAAACGTTAAAAAAAAAAATAACAATCCCCAAAAGTGCATTCATAACAGGGCAATTGTGTCCAGGGTTCAGTGCCTTTGTCTGCCACTTGTAACACATTCTGCATCCAACGAGGACCTGCCTCATCGTGAAAGTATGAGCTGGATGACCGGCAAAGTGCGGCCAAATGCGCCGACTTGCTGCATCCTCGCTCCTTCCCCGACCACACTGCAACCATTACCATCACGACCACGACGATGATGGTGGTGATGCAATGCCTGAAAGCCGCCGAGGTGGTCACGCACACACAAGTGCCGCGGCACCGACACACGAGCACAAGAACAGCCGCCTCACATGCGCACAGGAGAGTTGCACTTGGCCAGCACCTCCTCGTTGCCATCATTCCCAGACCCACCACCCAGCACACCACTCCGCCGACACTCTCACTCTCCGACTCGGGAGTGTGATAGTCCTCGGTGTTTACTCGCCGCCGATTGCATTGAAGTGAAGTACACAGAGGAAAACTAAGCAAAACGAAGCATATATTTGAAAAAACATTATGCCAAAACATCCGTGATCTTTTATAGAATTTATCGGTTGCCTTAGAAATATTGTAAACCTTTAAAATCATCATCATAGATAAAAGCAACCAATCTCTGCATTATTTCTCTCTGTGCCGGATTGAGTGCAGTTTTCTCTGTGCTTCTGAAGAGGAGCTTCCTCGGAATGGGTGCTCGTGGGCCTGGGGAAGCCGGCCGGCCTTTTGCTGTGGTAGGCCGTTAGCCGGAAGCATCGCATCGCATCGCAACGCTACGTCATCGCCATCGCCATCGTCATCGTCGCCACCGTGCCGGAATTCGTGTGCGTGGCCTGATTTCGTCGATTGGCCTTGTGTGCGGGTTTCAGTGTCAGGAGCGCAGCATCTTTGTTTTGGTTGCAATCCTTGTTGTTGTTGTTGCTCTTGTTGTTGTCGTTGATGCCCGACTTGGCCTGCATATATGCAAATCACCCACATGAGCGCCCCCCCGTAGAGAGTCTGGAGAGGATGGGAAGTAATATATGCGGGAGCCGTGCCCCTGTTTGCCTGGAGACTTGGGAAGTGGGCACTTGTGCTTTTGCCCTTGATGTGCTTAGATGGGCAAGTGAGTGGAAACTGGGTTTAAAAATGAAGTGAAGCTTCAGGCAAGTTGTGGTAATTAATTTTATATTACGTATACGTAATATTTTACAATAATATCCGTGCAGGGTATTAAAATGTTGAGAAAAAGTTTACAGAGATTGTTTATATTCATTTTGTTTAATTACAAAACAATCTGTGATGTTTACATCAGTTACAGCTAGCAGTTAATCACATTAGCCATGGTTAATCGGTATTAGAAACTGTTACTCATATTAGTGCTCAGTGCCGCAATGGATATTCACTTGTTTGTTCTATGTGTTTTTCTACTCGGATCTCTTTTTCCAGAAATTTCCACAAAGGTTAATAGTTCGATCTGTACGAATATTAATTAAACAAACACCTTAGCCATCTTAGATTTCAGATGACCACTACCGAGTTATGGGTGTTAGCTGCCAGGAAAATGAGGTCGTCAGCTGTACGATGATTAATTGCCCTACTGGCAGGTATTGTCCAGCAGCAAACTATTGTTTTGATCCCAAATGCGTTTGCCGTAAAGGATTCCGACGGGTTCGCGGTGCCTGTGTCCCTAAGCATGTTTCTCTGCGTCTGAGTAAAGCCACTTTGGAGACGGCCTTGCTGGAAGTTCCCTATCGAGAGGAGTTTCCATTGTAAAGTTTGTAGAAAAGAAACTATAAATTAGGTAGTAAAACTGGTATCAAAGGACATTTTTACTCTGTTAAATTTAACAGAAATTTGATAGTATATTTGTTTAATTCTATTAAAACTTAATAAGATTTAAGTTCGAATAGAGAAATAGTTCCTTGGAAAACTCCCATTAAGCTTATAACTTTTAAACAACCTAATCGCTTGTGTTTCTATGTAAAATAGAAAGATTATAAATATTATCCTAAATTACCATCCTGTATTTACCCTGTATTTTTATATTACGAAGTCGACTGTTGAATTCTGAATAAAAACTTTCTAATATAAATCCTTAGTGGAACCGGTGGATTTCCTCTTCAGGCAAAATATAATATTTAGAATAGGTAGAGAATCTTACATTAAATTGTATTAAAATTAAAAATACTGTAAATCACAGTAAATATTTCAGGAATTATCACGTTAAAATAAATATTTTTTATTAATACAAAGTAAATCGTCTAAAAGAATGCTTATCGCTCGGGCAGACTCTGATCAGGTCTATTTTTCTAGATACGACATTTATCTATTTATATCTATCGATAAACACTTATCTATAAAATCCAGTCAACAAATGGGTTTCAACAAAAACTCTTTTTCAAAATGGCAAATTTAATGTTTTTGCCAATACCGAGAGAGAGAGCAACCAGTGCTCTCTCGTGGTTGTTCTCTCGCCAGCACACAAGCGTAGTTAGACCAACTAATACCACCAAGGTTGGGGGGACTATTGTGGCCATGCCGGCTCCACATCAGAGCCGAGAGCCGAAGCGTGCCTGTCTCGTGCCGGCGAGAAGAGCCGGAGCACAATGCGGAGTGGACGGGTCGGGTCAGTAGTGAAGCTACGCCACACGCCGCCAGGTGGCTCCAGACGTGGATGCGGCGGGTGTTATTCGCATGTGCATGTGCATGTGCACCGCAGACACATTGAACAGACGGTAGTGGTAGTGGCCTCCCCCTCAAACTCCCTCTGAGCCCCCAGCAAATACAAATCCCCCTCGAAAGCCCACACAATACACACTGGCTTCTTTTTTTTTTTTGCCGCGGAGGAGGTGACCTCCAGGACGACGGACTGGCGGCAGCAATGCAATTGGCTGCACTTTTCCTTTGTGAGCCCGCGCCTTGCGTTTTATTGTGTCACGGGTTCGCGCGCACCGGGCTAAAATAAACGAGCAGCACAGCGCGTTACCAAGTTCCCCAGTGAAAGTTGAATTATCTGTCGCGAGTCACGACTTGGCATCATTTTAATTGCATTTATCGAGAAAAGATATAGCAACAAAAAATATGTTTGCTCAATTAAAAAGGACACCGAATCGCGTTCCAAGTGAAAATCGATATGGCGCCGCCTTTTGCTCTTGCCACTTACAAGTCAGTTTAGATCGTCCCACGCTGCGTATGAGTTATACGTATATTCGCGTACATTTTCCGTTTTTCTTGGCTTTAATTCAATTTTTGTGAATCGAAAGGCATACACACTTGCGGTTTGGGTCAGCCCTAACCTAATCTTAATGTACCGACACACTAAATCGCCACATAGTCGGTCGTCATCGCCATGAATCGCCTCCATAGCCCCCTTTCCTCTGTGTTCCTTTATGGCGCCCACCCCGGGCCCTCCTTCGTTCGCTTTCTCTCTCGCTCTCGTGGCGGCACAGCGCGCAGGATTCGCGCTCTTTTTTATCGTCACCTCCAACACGAATGCACTGTGGGTGTTGTTGTGTGTTGTGGGGTGTTTAGATGCCTGTCCTGTGGGTGGGCGAGTGTGTGACTCGGGCTGTGGGTTCGGCAAGTCAGCTAAAATAACGACAACAACCACGTCGCTATTTTCACTTTCTATTCAAAAGCCTTCTAAGCTTAAATTGTAACTAAAAAACTTAAATTGCTATTTTTTAAGCTTTGAATTTTACGATATTTATAAAATTAAATACTTCAAAGTAACATTAGGGGGTTAATTTTAGAACTATAAATAATTCTGGCTATAATAATAATATATTACTATAAATAAATAAGTAATTTTAACTAATTAAGTCGCTTTGTTAATGTTTTAAAGATGTACAAAGTTTTATTAGAGTGTGTTTTTCTTTATAAAAATTAGTTCCTTGAGAGATTATAGAAACTATATAGGAATAAAGGCTTTTTTTCATTTGGTTAGGAGTTTTGTCAGAATATAAATATCGGGTTTCTTCCGATTTCAAGCCTGCTAACTATTATTATCTCATAAATCCCCTTTTCAGTTGCCTGATTCTCAACGCACAGGATCCCAACAAATCTCCCACGATCTCCCGACGAGCTGAGCAACGGACGTACAATGAACTTCACCCCGTTCGGCAACACCTTCCCCGGCAACATACCCGGCCTGCCGCAATTCACCACGTCCACGGCGCCCCTGGTTTCCACGGTTACCGCTGCCGTAGCAGATGTCACGGTGACCACCACCAATAATCCCCAGCAGCAGCAGCAGCAACAGCAGCAGGATGCTGCCGGCACCAGCAATCGCTACCAGCAGCAGCAGCAACAGGTCACGCACTTTGGCCAGGCCAATCTTGCCACCGGTCAGAGCGGCAGCGGGAATAACAAATTCCGCGGCGGCCAGGAGGATGCACTCCAGGGCGACAAGTACAATGGCCACCTGGTCACCGCCTCCCAACAGCAGCAGCAGCAGCAGCAGCAGACGCAGTACGCCACGGTGGCCTATGCCAGTGCTACCACAACGAGCGCGGCAGCGGATGCGCTGCAGGCGAGCACTTCCGGCCAGCAGCAGCAGCAGCAGCAGATGCAGCAGCAACAGGTGACGGCGCCACAGGAGCTTACCCAAGATCTGTGCAATGCCATCCTGCAGCAACAAGGTAAGTTAATCTTAAACTTAATAAATTTGAATCAGTAATCGTTATGGATATGAAATCAATTTGTAATGGCGTTCAAAATTGCATACTTATGAAATATTAACATAAAATAAAAATAAATACAATTTTGTGGCACACTTTTCGACACTTTTATAAGTGATTTTAATCTATAAGTTTTGAAATTTAAAGAATATTTATATTTAAACTATATAATAAAACTTATAATATTATATATTATTTTCCAGTACTCCAGAATACCTCGTGGCAAACTCTGACGCCGGGCACCACCGTCGCCGACTACCTCTCGCATCTTCCAGCCAACACGTTGCCCCTGTCGCTGCNAAATTAAATTAAATTTTGTGGCATACTTTTCGACACTTTTTTAATTGATTTTAATCTGTATGTTTTTAAATTTAAAGCAAATTTGTATATGTATTATTAAAATTATCTTTTTTTTCAGTACTCCAGAATACCTCTTGGCAAACACTGACGCCGGGCACC
>VNJO01006386.1:0-123160 GCA_008042535.1 Drosophila tani | reverse complement strand
TTGCATTTTCGTAAACACTTAAATGGTGTTATATTTTTATTTTATGCAATTTTTTAATTAAATTTAAGAAACTAAGAAATGATGAGGAAACATTAATTAGATCAGTCAAAAACGCTAAAATATATTTAGCTGTAAAAAAGTTATATTTTATAATTATATTTTAGAACTAAGAACGTAAACAAAGGGCTGGCAATACAAAAACAAACACAACTTCTCTTGCCAAACTCAAAATTATAAAAAATCAAACCATAAAAAACTTTTAACTCTTGTTATTATAACACGCAACTTAAAGCCCCATACACCATCTAAGGGTAAATCCACACACTCAATTGTCGACTCGCTCGCACTTGCTGAATGAGACCCTCTCACTCTCACTCATTGTTATCATAGCGAAGAGCCGACGGGACTACCTGCTATAAGAATGAGAGAGCGAAGAGAGAGAGAGAGCCGCGAGAGAGCGGCGGGGCCTGTCGCTAACGGGCCGGGGGCCTGTCGCTATACAATTTTTGTGTCCAAATTCGTTGTATGAAATGAGAGGTCTATATGTTGTATGGTTAGTGCTTAAATGGACTTGGCTGGGCTTATTTGCTGTTAATCTCAAACGAAACGAAACGAGCGCTGTTTGTGGAAACAATCGGAACGGAAACAGAAACGTACGAACTGGGGAATATGTACTGGTACAGTCTGCTGTTCAAATCACTGGCAAAAATCAAACGCAAATACTTAGCATCGGATGTACAAACGCATATATATAGGTATCGAGGGAAATATAGAACGAGTCAACGCAAAACGCAAAAACAAGTGTGTGGGTGTGTTTATAGTGTGTGTGTGTTTATAGTGTGTGTGTGTTTATAGTGTGTGTGTGCTTGCTAATGTTTTCTAATTTCTTGATGGAAAGGCAGAGTGAAGTAGCAAGAGAGTGAGAGAGAGAGGGAGCTCGAGAATAGAGGTTGTAGTTGGTGAGGGGTCATCTATCGGTTATCGAATTACTGCCTCCGTTTCGGTGCGACTTACCATTTTAATATCACTAATCGTCATAATACTGCGTACGAATAGATTGATTCTGACTATGGCGGGACCATCTGGCATAAAGGTTGGTTCAAACGTGAGTTTTGCGACGTAAATGTAGAACGGTTAACTTATATAGATCTGATCTAACTAGGCTAGATAACGCTGGGGTCTGATTGGCATACTAAGCTAAGTTAGATATGGCTCGCTATTGTTTGTTTTTGAATTCGATTAACTTTAGCTGAGGCTTACACTAGCTAACAGGTTGATAATTTTGTTAAGCAGATATCGTAAATTAGTCCCTGGCATACATAATCAACGAAAAGCCAAAACAATGAAACACAAATCGCACAAAATTCACATAAAGAAATCATTAAAAATGTTTTATAAATATATATAGGTATATATTGTTTGGTTAATATCTATATAGGAAAACCGGGATTATGCTCACCTGTGCCATTGATTCCGGATGGTCGTATTCGGGCATCGTATTTGCCTGCACCTAAAATTTGATCTAAGACTTTTTTCTCCTTTTCTCGGAAATTTATTTTGGCATTATTTGCTCTGAAATCAGGATATGGATAGGCACGCATGTATAATTTAAAAGATTTGTTGCTTCAGTGTTGGGCAAATTTGAAAATTTTTATATATTTAATTGTTATTGAAGATTTGGAAAAAACATTATTAGCTGAGCAAATTGTTAGAAATTATTTTTGAAATGTATCGCATAAAAGAAATAATGTTTGCATACAATTTACAGCAAGTTATCTTTGTTGATTTATCGATATAAATATGTACAAATTGATTGGAGGTGTGGGAGAGTGTGATATCTGGTATTATACACTGTCGCACGTATCAAAAGCCGGGGCAAAGTCACATAGCTGCTGACTCTGACCTCGACTTGAGCGAAAATAATTCCAAAATTTATGCTCCGACAAAAAATTACACGAAAATTAATTACATTTTAATGAGGTGTCCTCGTGGCGTGTGTCGGTGAGTGTTTGTGTGTGTGTGTGAGAGACAGGATATGCAAATTCAAGTAGATGAAGGCGGCTAGAGTTGTGGGCGTTTGTTTGGAAATCAGCGACAACTGAAAAGCAAACTACAGCGCGAAACTACAATACTACTTCAGCATGAACCGATACGTATATACACTGCGATAAATAAAATTTATAGAAATGTTTACAAATTATTATTTTGGAATTTCCAGGGAAATCACTCTTATGAGCTTGAATCACTTAAAAATTTATTTCTTTAAGATTCGGATATTTATTCCAGAGAATAAAATAAGTAAATAAATATTTGCAAAATCCCTTGTAGGCCTCAGTGTATGGGCATAAGCAGTGGGCTATATATATGCAAATCGGCATCGCTGCTTCATAACTGGGCGTGGCTGGGCCAAATTAACGGCAATTGTATGTAAATCGCAGCTTGAACGCCACTCTCCGGCCAAGTGCAGTGTGAAACACGCGAAACAAGAGCCGCGCGGCATAAAAATTAAGCAAAAGTAAGTGGAAAATAAATGGCAAGTGACGCGAGAGACAAATTGTGAAGCTTGTGATGGTTTACATTTTGCAGCTACTGTATGCGAGTGGCGGCGTGTATGTGTGTGTCTGAATCGAGGAGTACTCACAGTGAAGCACTGCACAGACTGGCAAAGTATAGGATCGCCCAGAAATAGTGTCCGCTGCCCATGTTGGGGGATGTGGTGTGTCGTGCGTCCTGATTCCTGGCTCCTTTCTCCTGGCTCCTGGCCTCTGGCTTCTGGGTGCGAGCTGAAACAAATCGAGGAGTTACGAAACATTGTCCAGAATTCGAACTGAATAGCTAATCATTGAGGCTTAGTTATCCCTGCCCCCGAAATCAGTGTTTATTCACCAATTCCGGCTGCGTCGTGTTAAATTTAATTGGATATTGCATTAGGCCAATTAGCATGCCATTTGGCCAATCTGTGACGGTGCCCCAATTGCATCTCAATCTGGCGTAGACCGCACCTGAATCTCGGCTACGGCCTTCGCCGGTGTGTTAATGAGTTTTGCGAATGCGAAATGCGGCCATAAATGCAATTAAATCTGCGATGTGATCCTGGCGGGAAATTGAAAATTTAAAAGGTCTTGACACCGTAATGCGCTTTAAGCTGTTGCCCGGGGAATCCATTAAGTTGGCTGCCATTCATGAAAAATGCAAATTGCAATCCCAGCTGAACACATTCAACGGGCTACAAAAGACTGTGCCAGGGAAATAATTGCAGTGCAAAGGCTGAAGGGTATATGCTCTTACGAATGGTTTTATCATTTTTTCTTTTATTTAAATTTTGAGAACTAATTTGGGAGATTTGAGAGATTTTCTATTAGCAAGATTGAGTTCCCATTAATTTTATCCAATTAGGTTGGTATTTAATATTTATATATCTGCTTAGATCATTTCTGGACTTTCTTTGATCCTCGCTTACTGGAAGATAAATTAATTCGTGTGATATTAATTTTAATTTTAGCTGTATTGTCATACAATAAGTATTTAAATAACAATTTTTGTTGATAAATAATTCAGAAATAAGATTATTTTCCAATTCTTTCTTTTGAAATTAAAAATTAAAAGTATAATGCATTTAAAAAATCATTTAAACTATTGAATAACATTATCATTTTACATGCATTACGCACATTCCCAAAACCCAATTAAAATTTAACCAAAATTAGGTAATTAATCCCTAATTAGAATTGCCTCCTCTGCCAGATAATTCAAGAGCCTCAACTCTACATAAATCGCCTTCCCCCTTGAACTTAATGCGCTTATCTGCTCCTTGCAGGATGCATCAGTCTAAGGACCCGCCTGGCCTTACCCTTTCACGGTCTGCTGCTCACTTTCATTGCGCAACAATCATTTTGGTTTGGGCATTTAAAACAATGCCAACAATGAGGCCGACCGGCAATATCCCAGCTGCATATATCTGCTGACCAGCCTTCGGGAGGCCGGAGATGCGCATGCAAAGTGCGTATGCGAATATTGGAATCGAATTAATCCTTTATAAGCATTTTTCTCCACTCCACCGGCCGACGTGCTGTGCATGGGCGATAAGTGCGTGCGGTGCCACGCCCATTTCTGGCACTCCCTGCCGCCCCCGCGCCCCCCCAAGGAGGAAGAAACATCGAGCATTGGCACGGCCCTGACCGAGGCGAGCGGCCATCGTTGTTGCCATGTGGGCAGCCAGCTGGATCGCCATGCAAATAATCAATTTGTCGAAATGGGAGCGGGTGTGGGTTCGGGCTTCGGTTGGGGAATGCCAATGCAAATGCAAATGGGACTGGAAATGGAAATGAAAATGGCAACAGGCTGGCCGGTCGAATTTGCATTCGTGCTGTGTTAATTTGCTGCTGCTGTGCTTGCAATTTTGTGCCATAAATACATGCTGCAAGCGAGGTTGCCATTGCTGTGGCTGATGCTGTTGCAATTGCTGCTGCACTTTCTGCTGCTGCTGATGCAAAAAAAAAAAAAACAGCAGCACCAACATCGGCGTTGAGTTGAGGACATGCACCCGGGGGTTCCCTGTTTTTTTTTCTTTTCCACCCTCCACCCATGTATTTTTTGGCCCGCTGTCAAAGAAAGTTAACAATGCGACTGCGACTGCCAAATGTCCCACATTTGCAGCTTGCCAAGCAGTTGGCGCCAAAGCCCCTCCTCCCTTCCGTGCGTCCGTGTCCGTGTGTGTGCGGTGTAAATGGGTTTACTTTTATTTCATTTGCTGCTGTGCGTGTGTGTTTGTGTCAAGTCGACACACTTTTGAGCTTGGCAATGTTTTTACTGTTCCACCACCAACAAACAACAATAAAAACAACAGCACTCGGGCGCTTGTCTACCTCAGCCAAAGCTTTGAGCCGTTTCAGCCGCTTGTTGTTGCCAAGCCCCGTGGGTTGAATGAACGTCGAAAACAGCGAAAAATAGTTTGTATATATATAGGATCTCTTTGAGATGGAAAGCGGGTGTTGTGAAAGATTTTATTGCAATATTTTTACTGTTTCTTTCGAATTTAATGAATGATTTATGACAATTTAAAATCGATGCTCTCTATGCCTAGACTAAAACAGATTTATGCTATTATTATTTTTAAGAGGAAGTCTAAAATCTGATTTGTATATGGTTTAGTCATATTTTTAATTCAAAATTGATTTTTTTTTTTGTTAAATAATAAACCTATGTACATAAATGTGCTCTTACTAAGTTAAGTCTTTCGCACTTTCAAACTAGGCGCTTAAAACTGGATATTTATTAATATATTTATTTTTTACAAATATAAAAACGGAAAGCTTATTTATAATTCTAGCTCGTCTTAAAGTCCTGATTTCAAAGAGAAACAGGCTGTAAGTCCTGCCACTTTGGTTCAATTTGAGGCTCTTAAATAAGGCACTTGAGATGTTGTCACAATTTCCCAACTTGACTGGGAAGGATGCTGATTTTCGACACATATTCTTGGCATATTCAGTGGCATATTTGCAGATTTATTCATTTATTTTTTTTGCTTCTAGCCGGCACTCCCAAGTCAGAATTTGAAAGAGATTTCTCCCAAGGGGGACTTATGGGGCTTAAAGCCCCGTCCTGGCTTATGGCTTTATCTTTATCCCGGCGGCGGCATAATTTCTCCCAGTGTTCTGGCCAAAAGAGCTGTATGTGCGTGTGTTCCATCTCAACGCACACCATCACCGACACACACACACACTCGGGAGCCATACAATCACATCCCGCACACAGTCGTATATATTTTTTGCGTTTTATGCCGCTCAGCGGCGCTTGTAGCTCGTTATGTTGATTGGATTTTGTGCCGCCCGCACAAGAAAGTAGTCCGCACACACACACACACACACAGCTCACGCACACTATTAAGGCACTTGCCATGGCGGCTGAATAAAGTCAAGTGTTGAGCGCGTCTGTGTGCGGGTGTGCGGGTGTGCATGTGTGGGTGCGTGCCATAAAGCTGGATTCATTTTGATGCCGCCATCGCCGTTGTCGTTGTTGTTGCCGTTGCCGTTGCCGTTGCCGTTGCTGTTGTTTTATTCGCTGCCCTTACGTTTTGCTCCTCGTTTTATGTATGCAAAAAATTTTACACTCTCGTTTTCGCAATATGATTCTGTTCTCTCTTCCTGTCTCTCGCTCGCTTTATTTTCCTGCTAAATTGTAAGTAAGTGGGCTTAGTAGCATTTCGCCGTTTAGGACTCTTTCCCGCCTGCCTGCCTGCGTGCGAGTGTGTGTGTGTGATTTTTTTGCAGCGCCAGGATTTGCATAAAGCTCACCTCCGTCAGGCGACTTAGCTTTAACGTTTAAGAGACAGTTTGATAAACATTGAACTCGCAGCGAGTGTGTGGAAGGAAATGAGGGAATATGCCGACCATAAGATACCCGGCACTTGTTTGGGTTCTGTGTTGGCACAAAAAAAAGCATGGGAGAAGCTTGAAATTCTAATAAAATGATTGAAGCTCTTTAGGACAACGAAATGTAGATTTTTAAAGTAATTTTTGCCATTATTTAATGTATAAAAATAAAGTTAAATCATTCGTAAGTAAGCTATCTTAAATAGAAATTTCTTAATTATTCGAAGGCGGAAAGGAAAGTTCCAGGTAGACTTAAAACAGCAATGGTTTTCAATCTCTGATAGATTATAGGGTACAAGGAAATCAGTGGGTGGCAACTGCTGATGACACGTTGGGGCCACCACATTGGGGTGCAGGATTAACTAAAGGAGGGAGAGAGATCGAAAGGTCAAAGTGCGTTGCATACGTAAGTGGTTAGAGCAGAAAGCGAAAATCTCACTCTCAACGAGGGTTGTGTTGGACAGATTCGGAAATAGGAAATAGTAAGGGAAACTTTACTCTATTTATTCTACTAAAAAAAATATATATAATATATATAATAGCGATACTTTTCTGTAAGAAAATACATATCTGAAAATATCGCAAATGTGTAAATCTGTTTTATCTGTAATAACTCAAACAAGTAAGTTAACTGTTTAATTATTACTGTTTAATTATATCCTGTCGTTTAAACATTTTTGGTAGTTAGTAATTTGACAGGTATGTATATTTAATATATTGCTAAAAATTGTTTTAAATAGTATTTGGAAAATTTTTAAGCTTTAGCAACTTATTAAAAGAGGGAAAATATATATAGTCCATTAAAGGTTATAAGACTTTACTGTTCCTGTTCCTATATTTTCCGCATCAAATGCGAAAAACTTTCGCAAACTTTCCGCTTCCATCTCGCAAATGTCAGGCCAGGCTTTCGTATCACTCCGGCGACAGGAGCAAAAGGTCACAGCTTGTGTCCAGCCCTCGCCGCCCATCCCCCCGCGGCACCCACTTATAATTAATTGAAATGTCAATACATTGTTTGGACGACCCAGCGAAAATATTAATGAAAGCTGGGGATTTCTGGCTAGGAAGGGATACGGGATGGGATGTGATGGGATGAGGACAAATGTGTGTGCTGCTTCTAATATTAGACCCGAAGGAGGCGGCGGACTCATCTATCAAAAAGGACCCTCCGTGTCTGCGCTATTTATAGGATGTGCGGTGTGCGTTGTGCGATGTTCGACGTTCGACGTTCGACGTGCGGGTGAAATCTGAACTTTAACTGGAAATTAACTCGCATGAAAATTGGCCAATAATTTGCTGGATTTATTGCCGCCAACAAATTGCCCGTTACAAGAGGCGGCTCACACCTCGCTGCTCGGCCTCGGATGGGTCAATAAACTAAACGGCACCCCGAAGGCGATAAAGTTGATAGACAGCGGGTGAGTCGGGAGGTTGGGGCGTGGCAGGAGTCGCGAGATAAGCGCGATTAGAAGTCCCGTCCCCTTTTGCCAGTCATGCCATGTCCCGTATCTCTCTCCGTATTCGGGGCCCCCCTTAAAAATGCACACGCACGCACACATGCACGGATAAAAAGCCACACACACACACACACACACACCGCTAAATTCACGTACATAAATCACATATTCCAGCGCTTTGCGGCCATTTAATGGCTGTCAAGATAAGCTTTCGGGGCTCTGTTCGGGACCTCATGTCAGTCCCCGTATGTGTGTGTGCGTATATCCTAGTGTGCGTGGCAACCAAAGTAAATAATTGCCTAAACATTGTGCAAACTAGAGGCCAACCGACGGGCAATCCGACGCCTGTCAAAGTGCATTTTAATGTTGCCCTGCTCCCGGCTCCCGGCTCCCGTTTCCTTCCCCGATTCCCAGTAAATGTTCAGCTGGCACGTCAGGCCCCGAGAAATAAATGCATTATAATCACTGAGACTGGACGTTCAATTAAATTTAGAGTCGGGCGGAGGCGGACTGGAATCAAGTCGGAAAAGTAATGTGAACTTTAACTTTTGCCACTTTGTTCAAACTTACTTGGTGCCAAACTTGTTTGCTGGCAGACACATCCTGGCAACATATACATATATGAACGGCTATATACAAGCTATATTGATTGGTCGAAAAATCAGAAAACATTCGCTTGTTTGGTCCTTAATCATTTATTGGCCATTGATCATCTACGGCAAACTTTTCCATACGAGCACGACGGCCTTTCAATTTAGTTGATGGGCAATCGGAGTTATCCGTAATAACTTTCTGCCGGCCTGGCTGCTGGCCGCTATGAAATCTTTCATTTCGCATTTCAATTAAGTTGGAGAACCTAAGATGGAAGGCTCCGGTGGGAGAGGAAACTTTTGCGAGCCGAAATATAGTTCGCATCGCGTATACGCCCCATTGGCTGCAGTCGATACCCCGATAAAGCTGATACTCCTGTGCATAGAGGTGGCGGACGGAAGTGCTTGGCCAAATGGCCAAATCGTTAACCGAAAGCAGACTCACTTACCGGGACGGGGATTTTATGTCCTGCTGACTCACTCACTCGCTGCTGCCTCGCCCGCTGAGTGACTTGCAGAGCCCCCGCCTCTCCCTTGGCAATGCCATCGCATTTCGGTTTCATTGTCAATTGACACTTTTTGTTGCCTCCGCTGGTGTCGCTGGCGATTTAAGCTGCAGCTGCAGCGACTTGATTGCATTTTCACAGACTGCAGAGTGGATTGGATGGAGGGTTGGAGGCTTGCAGGATGGCCATGGCGCCCCCCGTTGGGCCAAGAGCTGCTGCTGGCCCCCATCAGCTGGCTGTTTGTTTTATGGCCCAGTGGCAACTGCTTATTGCTTTCGGTTTGCTTCAATGATGGCAACGTGTGCGCAGCTCCTTCTCCACCCGCCTCTTGCCTTATTTTTTCCTCTTCCGCCGTAACGTCAACAACTCTTTGTTGTTTACGGCTGAAGTTTTTGAGCGCTGCGCTTGTTGCGAGTTAACGCTGCAAATTGAAATTGTTGCAAGTTGGCCCGATTTATGTGAGGCTGAGGATGCCTCAGATCCACTTCCGCTAATTAATTGCCGCAGGAAATTAATATCAACTTAAATGTATTTAGTGTTGATTAATGCATAATTGATGCGGAGCCCTGACCAGGTGCAAAAACTTCACCTTTCTTTGGGGGAGGGAAAAGTTGACATTTTTAGCTTCATTAATCATTCAAGCGGGTTCAATGGGGGATGGGCGAAGGCAGCCGAGTTGTTATTAATTACAGAAATGGCATAAAGCTCAACTGAGCAAACATTCAAGTCAATTACAAGGGCCAGGGCAAAGGGAAGTAAGACGCGAAAAAAAGATAGCAGGGAAAGGGTAAACGAAGGACTTAAATAAAATCGTTGGCAAACTGATGAAACTTCACTCTTCCGGGAAATGCCAATAAACACAGAATTCCCGGTATTCGATTAAAGAGCTTGTTTTAATTAATAAATACATATCAAAATATGATGTAAGATGTGCCTTTTACAGCCGAAATTAAATCCCTAAAATATGTCAAAACAGGGAAATGGCCATAAATCGGGCATACGAGGAATTCGATTCGTGTTGATTAAAAATCCCTAACGGCGCTCATTTAAATTAATTTACCTGCCGCCCGTATAAAGCCAAATAATTTTCATAATCCGGCCAGCGCCAGCGAAAGCATTTGCATGCCCCACACGGATGGAAATTCCAATTAAAATGCATGAGCCGAAAATATTTAAAATCATTTCTCGCCACTTGAATGCAGAATGTGGCCAAATCCGCACTCCATCCCTCTCTGCTATTTGGCACTTTAAAATTTGATACAGCATCAACAACGTGGCACAAACTGTGGCCAAAGTTTGTCCAGCAGCCCCTGCTCCTCGCCTATCCGCTCCCGGAGTCCTGGAGTCCTGGAGAGTTTCCTGCTTTTGTCCGCCTGGCCATAACCAGAAAATGACAAAAGCCATGTCAACAGCATGTTTAAGGGTTCGGGGTTCGAGTTCCAGTTAAGACAATGCCCTGGGTGTGTATCCGTGAACTACACTCCACTCCTGTTAGTGTCTGTGTGTGCTGGTGTGTGTTGTTTGTGTCCTTATCCGTGTTGCTTGTGGCCAGAGTCTTACGAGCGAAACAAAACTTCTCCGCCTGGCCCGGGCCCAATTCAGTTACTTTTCCCAGTCCGACCAACAATGGACACGATAATTTATTCATATTTTGCCGGCCACACACTATCCCCACCACTCCTCCGACTCCGATGCGAGGCGATGTGTGCGGGATGAATTTTTAAATAACCATAAATTTCTAAATTTACACAAGAGACACCGAAGACACATTGCACTTGCGATAAGCCACACACCAAACAAAAGGGACACGACACGGCCCGGCAAAGCGAAAAGGGGAAAAAGTGAAAAATCTCCCAGCAAACAATGGAAATTTTAATGAATATTTTCGGGTCGAAGCCTGGCCTGGCGCTGCCTCCAGAGTGTTGATAATTGCCACATAAATTTGCCCGGCACGTATGCACAGGAGGAAAAGCAGCGGAGGCGAGAACACTACAAGATATTTTATTATAAACATAGTGTCAGCACTGACCAAACAATTTGCTAAATATTTATACATTTGCATAATGCATGCAATCAAATTTTCTCACACGACCCGGGATAGGGGGGTGGGACGACGGTGCTGATGTGTGGGCGTCAACTGAAGGTCGCCGCCGGCTGACTATAAATATTCAACGAGTTATTTGCCAAGAATGTACTTCCACAAATAACATGTGCACGCCGTGATTTCAAATTGGCTTCAGGAATGCTGGCAAATATTTGAGCTCCTGCTTATGGGAATAACAGGATGGGATGGGCTGTCGGGCACCAAAAATGTCTATGTTTCTATGAAATCCGGAAAACATGCTAGTCAAATTTAAATATTCTCATTAAATGTGAAAACTTGTTTAGCATTTTGCTAAATTAATTAGAGAGCGCTTCATTAGGTTTCCGGGATGCTTTGCATATATTATAAGATTTTTATTGTTCTGAAAATATTATTTTTTGTTTCTAAATGTTTATCTTTTTCTACAATTTATATTCTTAGCCTACTCTAAATCCAGCCAATGTTATATTAAATAAAAAGATATCAAGCTTAGGTACCAGCAAATCCAAGCTTAAATATATTTATAATTTTAAAAATTTATTTATTTAAATATTTGATTGCTTTAATAACACTCTCGACCCCTCCTCCCTCCTTCTTCCCTGTAAGCATAAAAATATCCCATAAACTTATACATTTTTCGACGCTAGCTAAGTGTTTGCAAATTGTTTGCTGGCGGCATGTTCTGTGAGAAGCTTTTGTGGTTTATTATAAATATCATTGAATTCGAGAGTGTTTACCCATGAGTCTCATCAATTGCACGACGCACACACAGAGGCACGTCGCCGTGTGTATGGATTCACACACGCACACACTCGCGGCTGTCTGGGGCTGCCTTTGGTTTTGGTTTTGGCATTAGTGCCAAGAAATTTTGCGGAGGGGCAAGGCCAACTAATTGCGGCGACATAACTTGTTGCGCCCCTTTGGAGCCACGCCCTCCGCGCTCGCCCGCCTGCATGTGTGTACAATACGTATACGTAATGTGCGCCGCTGATAGACGGACATGGCGGCTGTCGTCTGTCTAAGACCTATGGCCAACAGCGAATTGCATTAGTCCTGGTGTGTGTGAATGTGGTGTGTGTGTGGGGGTAGTTAGAGGGGGTGCCCGAGGCCACATCGATTGTCTCTTGTTTACAATAAACAGAGTCAAATGTCTCCTGGTTGGCAGGCAGCTTGACAAGCATTTTTGTTTGATTTGCCAGGCTAATGAAATAAATATCAATTGGCAACTAGGGGCAAGCGAGCAGAAAGCCTGGCAAAAATAAAGCTAGGAGACTAAATGCCAAGGGAGAAGCAGAGCGCAGAGACTCAAAGAGAAAAGCTTGGTAAAGTCAGATATAAAATCATCCTCTCAAAGGAGAGAAAGAAATTCGGAGTTTGTGCACACAATTTCAGCAAAGTAATTAAATGAAAAGAGTAAATTCCAAAGGAAACCTGATCCGGATACCACAACAGTTTCAGCCAGGATAAATGCATTTCAAGTCAGAGGAGCAGGAAAAGCTGATTTTATGAAATAACCATAGTTTCATATCTCGCTCAGCAAACACAGAACCTCAGCTGCCTGAAAATATTTTGAAAACAAAGGAAACTAAGAGGAATACTCGTACAAGATACACGAGGAAACCTGATCTCTCAGAGCAATTTAAAGTTGGTGAATTCTCGGGGTTTTTAATGGGCTCTCAACTTGTGTGAGCGAAGTTTGAATACCTAGTTTAAATTTCCCATTTTATTTGCGTTCGAGAAACCCTCTTCCGCATTTTGCAATTCCATAGTTGACATCCTCCCCGAGGCTATATACATAAAATCGTAATATCCGTATAAACAGTTTGACAGCCAGACGCATCCTTGCAGAGTTATTCGAAACCTCTTGATGGCCAATAACCGGCAGCATGTGGCCAGCCACAAAATGGGATCCGAGTCGAGTCGGAAAAGGGTTCTTGAACCAACTCCGATTCCGCTTCTGGGGGCTGCGGTGTCCGGGCCAAGAGCTTAATAAAATTATGTGACGATGATTGCCGCCGGAGAGCGGGTCCAGTCCCCCAACCCATGCCGGGGTTTCTGATGCTGCTGCTGCTGCTGCTTGGCTGCCACTTGAAAAACGCATTAAGGCTGCAGTTTTGTGCGGCATTCGTATATTATATATATAAATATATGTATATAATGCGCTCTTGTATGGCTGCCCTATATGCATGCCAGAGTGGTTTGTTGATTGCATGTTAAAAGGCCTTCGCCTGCGACTCTTCCACTTCCACTGCCACTGGTGCTGCCTCTACTGCTGCCTCTACTGCTGCTGCTGCTGACGCTCTTTTTGCCATGAAATTTAATTAAAAACTTGTGTGCCATGAAATTACATTTCAACGTGAGTTTCCTCCCCGAAACTGTGTGTGTGTCGGTCGGTGTGCACCGGTCGGTCCCTGGCGCCTCAAAGGTACCAGAGTTGATTTTTATGTAAAAATGTTCAAAAGGATTTCCCCGGCGCTCTGGGGGGAGAGCGAGCGACTTCCGTTCGAGATGAAGCCGTTTGTGGCCGCTGCACCCGCCATGATCTACTGCCTCTCGGGCAATGGAGACAGAGGCTCCCTGGGCAATTATTAAATTGGTTTATCAGCCATTAAGCGAGTAAATTAAACGGGAAATATATATTTTTATCGATCCACAGTCGCAGCCCTGAATTATTGAGTTCTCCGTGCATCCGGCATTCCATTTGTTAATTTTCGCAAAAATATTGACAGCAGAAATCAATTTATCAGATGACATTTTATTTGCAGGCTGACCCCCGGATGCCCGAATGCTCGGATGAGAGGAAAGGCGGAAAGCCGTGTGGAGCGTAATCCCACTATAAGCGAGCCGTAAATTCGTACGACTTTTCCCCAGCATTAAGGCCACCTGTGCCTTTGGCCAATTATGCTAAGCTAGCGCCCGAGCTGAACCAAGCTCAAGTCATAATTTATTTACAAGCAATTCCCCATTATGAATGCAAATCTCAGCTCACTGCTGCTGGTCTGCAATCAAATTGCAACACCTTTTGTTCGCCTGCTGCTCGCGGCATTTGTTATGCAAAAATCGCTAAGCTCCGCTTTGCATATTTCAATTAAGCATTACACATACGCCCTGTGCAGACGGAGAGCAGGATAACCAGGAGAGAACAGGATGGATACAAATACGAAACGGAGAAGCATCTGTGCTACTCTCTTGAAAATCCGCTTAAAACTTATTCAATTAAAGTTGCCGCCCCGCGGCCACAAGCCAGACGACAAATTCGAGTCGTAAAAATGGCGAGGCAAATGGCGACCAGAGCAAACGAGCAAACAACAACGGCAAATGCCATAACTACGAGCATGTCGCATAAAAATATGCACATAAAGTGTGTATAATATTGGCGTCGGTCCGAGGAGTGCAGCTGCAAAAAAGTGGTAAGACCCACAGCCGAGGCTCCGAGGCACCCAGGCAGCACACACAAATGTGGCAAATAAATCAGCAGTCGCTCCCATGTGCCGGCGCTTGTTGCCCATTTGCTGGCTTTATTTACGTGACTCCGTCCGCAGGGCGGAGAGCATGCAGAAAGCGACAGCTGTCAGTGGGCGGGGAGGCGTTCTTGGAAAACTTTCTAATTCCAGGAAATGCAATCAGCTGGCAACATCTTCGGGCAGTCACAGCTTAGGTAGTGTTCTAAGAATCCTCCTCCGTAGTCTCTATAATGATGGCTACATCTACTGAACAACTATTTATAGTCGGTACTTGAGGAGCTTAGATTCACATGTGAAAATGGGAATTTCTTGGAAGGGAAAACAGGCAGAATTTAACAGAAAATCCAGAGTGCATCAGCTTCGTCTTCTTTTTGAAGGATGATACTACTTATTTCTGGAATCCATTCTAATTGAATGCTAAGTTTAGTTTCATATGTCCTTCCTAGGGTACTTATGGCACTTAGATTCGTATGTGGAAATGGGAATTTCTTGGAAGGGAAAGCAGACAGAATTTACCAGGAAATCCTGAGTGCATTTCCTGCTAAAATCAACTTCTTCTTTATTTTGAAGGATGATTAAAACCACTTATTTCTGGAATACTTTCTAATTGAATGCTAATTTTAGTTTTATCTATCCTTGAGAAGGAGAATGATCATTGGGTTATGAGAATTTCTTGGAAAACGAAATTAACAAGAAGACAAGAATGCATTTCCTGTTAATATCAGCTTGTTTTCCCTTATGATGGTTGATTGCGAGGTATACTATATCTGGATCTATTTTCAATTGAATGTTTATCGTAGTATAGTATCTCTTCTTGTGTAATTATAGAGCTTAGTTTCATTTGAAATTAACAGGTAGACTAGAAATTAACAGGTAGACTAGAATTAATTTCCTGTTAATATCACCTATCTTTCTCTTCTGATGGTTGATTGCGGGGTATACTATTTCTGGATTTATTTTCAATTGAATGCTAATGCTTTGTTTATTTGATTTCTGTTTTATTTTTAAAGTTGGCTGTTACGGTTGTTCATATAAGACTTGTTTCGAAGATATTCCGTTTCCTTATCCTCTCTCAGTGCCTACACATTCCTCTTTCCTGTTTAATGGTATTTCTAACATTTTTGTTGCTTTTGTTGGCTGACAATAATCTGCAAATCAGCATTGAAAAGGAATTCACAGACCGTCCAGGGGGTCTGACCACCGAAAAACACTCAACTTAGCAAATCAAAAAGTTTGTGAAAAACAAAAATATGAGCTGACAGGGACGAAAATAAAAAAGAAGCCAAACTGAGCTAAACAGGCAAATATTTGCTCTGATTCGGTTCCATTTTATTTTCGAAAAGGCTGGGTCGCAGGGGGTGTCACTATTTTTATTTTATTTTACTTTATTTTACTTTATTTTATTTATTTGCCGTTGGCCGCAGACGCCACAACAAAGCGAATTTTTAGACGCCATACACGGACTGCTCGGTGGTGTCTGTGTGTCAGTGAGCGAGCTGGGGCACTATGCCGGAAACGTGACTTATTTGAAATTTATGTACTTTTTAGCCAAGCGCCTGGCAAAAAGCAAAGCGTACCCTAGTCAGGAACCGAAAAGGAAAACAGCAAACAGTGGGTTTAAAAAAACGGCAAACAGTGCAATTTATAGAGTAAATTTCGCCCTTATCTGTTGTTTTTCATTACTTTTGGGGGATTTTTAATTATTTTTTGGCTTGTTTTCTGTGTGTGTTAGCCGGGGTTTAATTAGAAAAACATACAAGAATGGGGCCCGCGAGCGAGCGAGCGGGGGATGTGTGCAATATGCAAATGCATTCGCCGAACAACAACAATTCACAAATTGAAATCAACGAGCATACAACTTGATAGGTTTTTGTTTGTTCCATTTTCGTCCTGCCCCGCTGCTCTTTCACCCCGCTGGCTGGCCCTGTCCCTGCTCCGTGTGCTCTCCTTTCCGGCTCGCTCGTTTCGTTTTTCAGCTCGTGTCACACACGCTATTCACTTGTTGTTGTGCTCGCTGCTGTTCGACATGCATCGATTACATACACGGGGAGGCAGCGGGGTGCCGGGGAGCCAGGCAGCCGAAGGATGTGGCTGGCAGGAGCAGAAGCAAGAGCAGGAGCCGGAGCGGGGCAGGACGAGCAGCGACATAAGTCACGAAGCTTTTGCTAATGATGAGGGCCTTGATGCTTTTTCAATTAACCAAATGTGTGACATACGGCAGAGATTGCAGGGAGGGGGATTGGGAAATGGGGGCAGGACTGTGACTGTGTGAGACAGCGACAACAACTTGGCCTGGCACAAATCAAAGTGAAAGCGGCCAAAGAATAACTCGAGCATTAAGCAGGCCAGGTTTTAGTTTTCTCATTACGTTTCCCCTCTGGCGTTTTCCTCTCTAATATTCTCCCCATCATAGCTTGGCCCAATTATGACCCAGCCACCAGAGATGCCGCGGCGTTTGATCAAGATCTTCGTGGAGAGTGGCCTTACCGAGATCCGCCGTATCGAGGATCAGGCCGTGGGTGAGCTGCTGCTGCGTTCCCCCCGCAAAATGATGCAGGACCTCGACCTGACGAGCTCTCCGCCACGCGGAGATGGTGAAGCCAACGGAAACGAGAGTGGAGGAAAGGACGAGAACGGATGCGAGCAACGAAGGCTCAACGCCAACCGATGAATAAGCAGCCAATAAATCAACTTATGCCAAGCACTTGCTTATTAATATAATCCGCTGAACTACAGACGCACCCATTTAACCCTAATTTGCATTTATGTGAGCTGGGTCGGGCCGGGGGGAAGCTGTGTGGCCAGTTCTGATTACCTGGCAAGCTCTTTGTCTCTTTCCGCAAAATGGCAATAAAAGCAATTCGCAAAAAATGTATGTATGTTTACCGAGTGTGTGTGTGTTCTGAGCAGAGGCCCACACACAGCCACAGTTACAGCTTTAGCCACACCCACATGCAGAGCCTAACGGAGGAGGGCGAGGGCTACTTATAAACTCACCTTAATTAAACGTGATTAAGTAGATTTCCTCGTTTTTCTGCTCGACGAACTGTTTAGTTGTCGATGGCCCCTGTGCAGGTGTGTGTGTGTGTGTGACCTGTGCTTATTAGCTGCCATTTATTGTTGTTCTTGTAAGCTGGAAAGGGTATTATACTCGTACATGGCTTGCCCGTTGCTGTTGCCGGGCATTAAGCTGGAATACCAGCAGCACTTGTAAATAAAATACTTTGGCAAATGAATAACAGAGTGGCGACCAAGGGACCAAGAAAAGTCGGACTAAATAAGTAATTACCAGATAAAATCTATTATTAAACTTAAAACCAATCCCATATTACTGTAGCTTTACAGAACTAAAATAAGTAGAATAAGTTATGTATAAGTTGTCCTCTATATATTTAAAACTGGTGTTTATCAGAATAAATCCTTAGGAGTTTAAGAATAAATTATAAATTAATGAAATACAACAAATACAATTTCTCTAAGAAACAGTTGGCAAGTGACAGCTGTTTATCTATTAATCTAAGTAATTAAAATGAAGTTACTTCGTTAATCATTTATCATTCGGAATTAATTAAACTTACACACTCCTCAACTTATAAAGATTCAAAGCCCGTACAATCTACGATTCATTTGAGCAAAATATACAATATTTTGTATACCCCAAAATTGCACTCAAGAATCTCAAATCGTTTTGAAACCATTTGTGCTACAAGTGCCAATTTCAGATTTTAAATTGCTTTCCCTGACCAGAGTAGCTGTGCGGCCAAAAGATAAAATTAAAGCAGATTCCTTTTCCCATGTCTAATTTGGCCCCAGGAAACACTTGAAATTAGTTCGTTCCGCAAACAATTCGCCACTATGCCTCCCAGGAGGGTATTCAAGTTTTCGGCTCAACCCAAATTAGCATTCAATTTTCATGTTTTTCCCTCTTATTGTCGGATGCCAGGGCTTGGGCTGGGTTGGCTCTGGCTCTGGCTCACGTTGTTGTAATTTAGTTTCATTTGTGCACGAAAATGAATTTGTATTATTGTTTGCATTAATTTGCCTTATTAATTACGTTTATGCTTCTGACTATTATGTTTTTTTGCTCAAGCTCAAGCTCAGGCTCCCACTACCGCCACCGCCACCGCCACCGCTCCGGTTCTGCTTTCTTCCACAGGCTTTCCCTGCCAGCTTCCCGGCTCCCAGGGGGTAATTCGAGCATTGGCTGTGCGGGCAATCAAATAAATAATGAGACGGCGACTGTGGCTGTGGCTGCCGCTGGCTGAGTTCGCTTCTCCGTTCTCCCTGCTCCGTACGCAGTTCTCCGTGCGGAGTTACCAGCTCCCAGTCCGCCGTCCGGCGCTGTCGTCAACTTTGTTTAATATGCGCAAAACGTCGCAGAACTTTTGCAGCTACTTGTCGTCAACATCGTTGCCAGCGTCTCCTCCAATCTGCCCCTTGGTGTTGTTGCTCTTGTTGCGATTGTCTATGGCAACTTGCCTTTATTATTTGTTGCTGCTCGTCTGTATTTCTATAATTGCCTTTTTGCCTTTGTCTGGCCCAACGTCAAGTATCTGTATCTGTGCTGTGTATCTGACTAGGGTTCTGTATGCCTGCCCGAGTATCTCAGCATTTTCAGCTGTCCTGTTTATGAAATTCAGTCTTTTGGTGAATCAAGTTCGCTGACAGATTTCAATTTGCCCTCGGCCGATGTGTGGGGGAAATGCAATTTTCAATTTCCCATCAGCTGCTGCACGTGCAGTGCAATTTGGCCGGGTCTTAACTTAATTGATTGCCGATAGTTGTGGCTTTGAGGGCTGCAGACATCGCTCATACGCCTCGTGCGCGCTGTCGAATGAAACAGTTTACAGCGGAAAAGGCAGTCGCATTTTCCGGGAACCTCGTTGCCCGTAGCTGACTTTTGAACTTTCCTTTCCCGTGGCACTCAAACACACTGGCACACTCACCGCCCAGCTCACACTCGCTCTGAATGACAGGAAAGAAAGAACTTAAATGTCAACCCGATGAAGCCGAAGCACTCCGCCGTAAAACTCGCATTGCACGGCACAAAAGCCCGTCAACCTCAAGCAGTGCACTAGGCCACGCTGATTTATACACAACAAAACGGCTCGGAACAACACAGCACGGCACACAGAACAACTAACAAGAACAAGAACAGGAACAACAACAGGAGCGCAGAGCAAGGAGGAATCTACTTCCGTGTTGATTGTTTCGTTTTGCCAGGCTCTGCTCCTGCAAAACTTGCAAGCTGGGAAGGCTGAGACTGCAAAGACGACAGGACGACGCCCATAAAAAGCGACTATGTCGGCGGGAGCCGCTTTAAGCGAAACAAGAAACAAGCGAAAGGAGCAGGCAGGAAAACCTGTCCATCAGCAAAACTATTGCAACAATAAACAAGGACAATTTGACAATTGAAGTGCTTCCCCCTCCTGCTAGGAGCCCCAAATAAAAATGGAGACTACGGCCAAAGTAGCCTCGTAGAGCACTTGAGCACAGTTTCCGGTCATTTACACGTACACACATTGGCACACAGGCGGCCAGATTGACGGGTGTGTGCGTGTGTGAGTGTGTGTGTGACACAGTATCCTACATTTTTATTGGCATCTCCTTGGCGCTGAATATGCACGGATGTGTGCGAGGAGAGTTTATCAAATGCGTTGCAATGTCGGTGTAATTGCCAAGGAATCCCAAACGGCATCTTCGCCCGAAATCCGAAATCCAAAATCCAAAATCAAACCGGGGCAAGGTCAGGATTGCGTGGAAATTCAATTGCCAGCAGCCGCTCCGCTCCGCTCGCACATTGTGCCAATTTAAAGGCATTACTTGGGCTGTTGAGCTCTCGCTGGCTTCATACCCGGGGGCCCCCGAAAGCGGGCTACGAGAAATCACCAAAGACAATTGGCCCCAACTTTCATAACTTTTTGTGTATGTTTTTTCCTTTGCTGCCTTTATCTGTGGGGTTAGATGGATGCTTGGATGCTGGGATGCTTGGCCAGTTGGATGGATGGCAACTGCTTTGCACAGACTCCACGTGCAGAGCTGGCTCTCTCTCGCTCTCGCTCTCGGAAAACTTCTCGGAAAATCTGTGCGCAGCTGCTGGCGCTGCCGCGCTGCAGGATCAGGGTGTGGTGAGTTATGCTGCCGCTGTGGAAAGTAAAGGGAAATGCCTTGGCCCTACCTTCTGCCGGCGTCGCTGCTGCTGATGCTGATGCTGCTGCTGCGCTGCCAGTGCTGGCTTCGTTTACGTTTGGATTTTTCTGCTTGGCAGCGCGCTTTTCCACTGAACTTCTGCTGCTGCTGCTGCTGCTGCCTCTGCTGCTGCTGCTGCTGCTGCTGCTGATATGTGACACGCACTCACACTGGCACACTCTGGGTACAAAACACTCGCACACACACCACTCGCGCGCTCTCTCGCACACACACACGGACACGGAGACGAACACGGACACACACACGGACACGGGCACGGACACAGAGGCGCTCCTTGCTGTTGTTGCTGCTGTTCGTCTTGCTCTATTTGGCCAGTCGCAGTTTTATTCACATTTTTATCATTTAGCATTCATCATTTGGCATTTATCTAGTTGCCGCTGGCATCGCCGCTGCTGCCTCCGCTCCCTCTCGCTCGCTCTCTCTCTCTCGCTCCTTTGCTGTCCTGCTCTCTCGAGGCGCTCTGTGTGTGTCAGTTGCTGTTGTTGCTGTTACTTGGTGCTTTCTGTTTTCTTTTTTTTTTGTCTGTTTTTTTTTCAAAAAATAAACTAGTGCACGTTTCCGCTTTTGTCAACCGAACACGTCAACTGTCTGCACCTGACTGACGGACTTCGGTTCGCAGTTCGCAGCTCGCAGCTCTCAGCTCGCAGTTCGCAGCTCCCAAGCTCTCAGCTCGCAGTCCCCAATCATCAGAGTGTCCCAAAATAGAGAGAAGGCAGAGCGCCGACTCTCTAATCCCGTGTGGATGCTGTTCATCCGCTCTCTTTCGGTCTCGGTGTCTCTCTGGCGATTTCCCCCAGCCTTTGTTTTGATTTATTTTTGTGGTAGGTTCTTGCCGAGATTCTCAAAGAGCGGTTGGTAAGAGCAGCAGCAGCACCAGCAGCATCCCAACTAAAAATAATACTTGTAGCTTAACCTTTTCCTTCTCCTTTTCCACCCAGTTCAAAGCCCACACCCACACCCACACCCACTCCCATCGGCATCCATCGGCATTCGAAATCCAACTCGCAAAAGTATTCGAAGCGCACAAATTTGCGCTGCCGGGGCAAACAAAATACCAGCCCCAAAAATAAATATCATAAAAATATGAAAAATAAATAAATGAGCTGGCGGGGGGGAGGTGGGCACAGCGGAATAAATATAAATATTTGGCCAGCTACAGTTACGCCCCGGCTTAACAAAAGGGCTGCTGCCCAATCGGGTTTACAAAGGGAAGGGCTGGGGACGGAGGGGCTCTTGTTGATTTTTTTAAGCGGCCTCTGCTGCTCTTTATGCAAACTGCCGCCTGCCGACGCCCCACCCATCCGTACCGTACCCATCCTTCGGCTGGCCCTTGTGTTGTTGCTGCTGTTTGCGGGTCGGGCGTCTCATGAATATGTAAATTGTTATTATTGCATATTGTTAGGCGCCAGCAGCCGCCGCGCCGCGCCGCTAAACAGGATAACAGCGCCGGCAAGGAGCAACGAGCAACGGCAAGGAGCTAAACGCAGCTCAGGTGAGCGGGTCGAGCACTTCCGGCGGAAGTAGTAATTCCCATAGATTTGACAAATGTCGCGCTGTGTCTTAAACAATGAATACCAAATGCCTTGCTGGTACTTTCGATTTATAACGCCTGCACAGCAACAAAAAATACACCCTGCTCCCTCAGACTTATCTTTGCATAAAATCGAATATTTAAAAAAAAATTATCGAGCTACACTTTATACATTTTCTCTTGTTATTAAAAAATGTTCTATAATAAATGGGATATGATTGAGCAGTTTCCTCAAAAACACATTCGCAGCGCACAAAAAATATGGAATTTACTGCATATTATGTTACATCAATCCCCCTTTCGTCAGTCATATTATTACAAATTTTAAAAAGATATTATTTACTTATTAAAACTACACATAAACATGGGAGTTTCTAAACAACTCAGTTTCTATGTATACTGAGCTCCTGAAACATTGTTTTTGTTTAGTAACTAGTAACCTAGTAACCTAGTAACATTTATCTGTTTTGTGGGTGTTGCTCAAAATATTCCTAGCATTACATATAATAATTTGCCAAAATTT
Organism: Drosophila tani; assembly: GCA_008042535.1. NCBI lineage: Eukaryota > Metazoa > Arthropoda > Insecta > Diptera > Drosophilidae > Drosophila > Drosophila tani. Next base: position 100,425 of record VNJO01006386.1, on the reverse strand, counting down.
GTCATGCATCTGAGCATAATTAGAAAAAGGAAATTAAACATGTCCATGTACCTTTAAATTTAACCCTCACAGCCGGTTATAGTCAACTGTAGCTTTCCTACTTTGTAAACTGCAAGGGTAAATAAACTTCGGCTTGCTAAAGTTAGCTTGTTTTTTTGTTTAAATTCCTATGTTACTGTGACACCTATAAGATTAAGTAGTGAGTCCTGAGCAAATATCATCAAAAACAATGAGGCAATGCCAATATGAAAGATGTAAATTATAGTGGTTCCATTTTGAGTATCTAACAATGTATCCCTTAAAGGGTTACAAAATTGTGTCCACAAGTATAATAGCCTGTTGGTGTATAACAAGATAATAGGTAATACAATTTTTATACAAGCCAATAAATATTTTCCACACACCCACTATTTTTTACAACAAAACAATATCATTGCCAAAGGGAGACAGTGTATGATCAAACAAAATTGCATTTTTTCGTGTATATTTATCTGATGGGAATATTCAAACAATTTATATTAGTTTTAAAATAAAGTGAAAGGCTATCAGATAATATAGTTTTATTTTTGTATAGTTAGGAAATGGCTCTGTTTTTACAATAAACCAATACTTTATATCTGAAAGCATTATTATATGCATATTTTTCCTGATGGACGTTGATGCACTACGATCCGTACACACAAGTGGCCCTTAGGGTTAGGTGTTAATATATATCAATTACTTTACCAATGTGAAATCAAACACTCAATCAAAATACCTTAAAAAGGCCAGAACTGACCAGATTTAAATTTCGATTAAAATTCACATAGAAAATACCCCACTAAATTGATTTGATTTGATTAAGAAACTGATTGAAAGTTTACAAATACGCTGGAAATGCCGAAAGTGCTGGAGATGCTGCTGCCGACGAATTAAATGCCTGGCGGATCGGGCAGCTTTAAGCCACGGCAAATCATTGTCAATGGCGACGGCGACACCTAGGCAACAAAGTAATGGCTGTCAAACGAACACACCCACCTTCACACACACACACACACACACACTAAGCACAGTCACAATCACACGGAGACGGAAAGGACACAGCGACACACGCATGTACTTGAGGAGCCCTGACAACCTGAACAAGCCGAAGAACAAGACATTTGCGCGGCGACTTTGATTGGCAGCCTTCTCGGTAGGAGAGGGGGCCTGGAGGGGAGAGGGGATAGGACAGGAGGCGATGTATCCTTGCGCTGTCGTCATCGCCTTCAGCATTGCCATCATCGTCATCGTCATCTATAATAACATCAAACAGCGCACTGCCCAGACACCAGAGGCCCACCGGATTTCAGTTCCCCCCTCCGAGTAAGCCCTGTAAGTTCGCGCTGCTCGGCTCTCGGCTCTCCGTACCGCTCGGCCACCCCGTCCTGCCACGCCCCTGGCCCCGTCCATCAGCACCTTAGGACAATTCCGGCCACCAGCCTCCCCGCTTGTTATCACGCGCAATAAAAAGCTTGCCAGCATTTCGTTTTTTCCACATCTTTAATACCCTGCGAAAAGGGTATGGATCGTTCGCTGGGAGACTCTCAGGGGAAACATGGCACAGACTCGCAGATTCGGAAAATTACTTTAAGGACAACACTTGAAGGGGAATTCAAATGGTGCTTAAAGCAGAATAAGTCTTCGAAATGTAAGCATAATTACTAAAATATTTGAATTGGTTTTTGATAATTATTGGTAGGTTGTATGATAATTGTTAAATGTTTCTTTGTGAGAATCTCAAAATAAGAAACTAGGAAACTTACAAATTCGGGCTTTCCATTGGCTGTTTTGTATAATTGATTTATTTACATATATCCCAAATAATATAATTAATAATAAAGCATAAACGTTCTAATGTAAGTATAATTTCCGTGGAATTTAAAAATACATCAAGCCTTCTTCCATATACTTTTAAGAGATACAAAAATTAATGGTTTGTTAGTATTTCTTAAATCCGGAAAATTGTTTTTACAATCCAAAATATATATTTATAAACCAAATTTCTCCATAAATGTTTTAATTTTTAAAATTTTTTTACAATATAAATATTTTTAATTCTAACCTCAACTTGTATATGGATTAAAATATATTTACCCCGATTTTCCTCCGAACCGTAATCCACCCAGAGCATCTCAGCTTCGCCAACGCCTGGCGGTGTCTTACGTTTTTAACTGATGCTTACTTGATTTTTCCTTCCTTACGATTTTCAAACATTTACTTTCGCTTTTTGCGAAAGGAAAACATAGACGAACGGCGGGGAGGCACGTATTCAAATTGTGGGCCCTGGGTGCTGGGTGGGTGCTCGATGGGTGGCAATTGGAATCCCCACCATTCCGGCCGCATTTCCCCCGCAGCTGCCGCCTAGGAAACAACAACTACAGCGCGGCGTGGAAAAATACATACGCCCCGTGTACGCAGGCGAAAATTGTTGTTGTCGGTGGGTGTGGCAAAGCCGAGGCCGAGGCAGCGACTGCGGCAGCAGCAGCAGCAGCAGCAGCGGCGGCGGCGTCGCCTGAATGCGCGTTTAGTTTCAAGTGTTATTTTTGTACTAGAAGCTGGAGCAGCAGCAGCCGAAGAGATTGAGGGGGTGGTGCGGGTCGAAGGACTCGCCGCCCTTCGTTGCCAAGTCCCCTTCGACGCCTTGTTCGTCTTCGGCTTCTGCTTCTGCCTCTTCGTCTTCGTCTTCTTCTTCGTCTCGTCCTCGTCCTCGTCCTCGTCGTCTATTTTGGCTGAAGTGCGTAATTGATGTGAAAAGTGGCAACAAACTGTTTTTTATTTGCGCTTGCTTTCAATTTGTTTAAATTGCTGGGCGCTGTCTTTCCACTTGCCACACTCGCACACACACACACATGCACACCCACAGAGCCACACTCACCGAGCGACACACCCACACGAGAGCACACACACACATTTTTAAACGCTGATTGAAGTTTTATTGAATTTTAAATTGCGCTGGCCTTGGTTTGAGTTCGGTTTCTTTCCCTCGGCTGCTTATTTTCACTTTCCACTTTGTACTTGTGCTTATTTGCTTCCAGCTTTCTATGTGCACAGCGAGAAAAAGAGCTGTTAACTCTCAATTAAATAATTGATTACTTATCTACATCCCTTTACACTAAGTCAATGTATGTACGCTTATTAATGTTCAATAATATCTACAATTTATTTATTAATCCCATGGAATTAATGAAGACTTACAGTAGTTTTTAGTGAAAGCAAGAAGATATATAAGAAAATAGTTATAAATCAAATATATTTGTCTTACTAATAACATTGTCTTGACTTTTTCTTTGGGCAAGGCAGTTAGAAAACTTAAAAAATTTTAAGCATTTTTTTAATAATATTCTAAACAAAAAGGAAGTTTTCTAACCTTCTGGCAATTGCAAAATTTATTTTTAAATGTAAATAGAGGCTTTCTAACCTGCACAGTTAGAAACATATCTAAAAATTTAAATAAAACCAAAATATCCCTCAACGGTTCACGTGGCAGCAAGGTGTGGATTATTCTCAAGATATTAATATTGATCTGTATACATATTTATATTTATTTATACCTATTTACAACAAACAATACTTATACTTATTTATAAACAATTTTTAATCTTATATAAAAGCCAGGCGAAGCTGAACAAGGTAGAGTTTCAGCCTCTGCTCTAACAAGAATAGTACACAGATTGAAATACTGTTGCCAAAATATACAATCGAAAAAGTGTATAACCATTACTTGATATATTCTTACCAGCTTTTGTATCTCCTTCCATACTCGACTTTTATTTCCGTGTAACCGGGCTGTTCTCTCTCACCTCCCTCGGTTACCTTCTGCATCCCTGCTCTGGCTGCTTGAGTGTTTTATTGTTGACACAAATAATGTCACTCAAAATGTCAAAAAGAGGCCGCTGGAATTTTTTCGCCATTCTTATTCGTGTATTTATTTTTTATTTTTGTTTTTCCTCTGCTCTTCCATCCAGTTGCCAAGTGCTGAGGTTTGACATACATTAAAGTGAGTTGTCAGGTGCGTGTTTTTATAGGTAACAAGCATATAAACGGTAAATAAATGCCAACTCCCAATTGGCGCCGATGCCGTTCCGCCGCCCATTTTCCGCAACAATTTTCCCTCCCGGCTTTTGGTGGCAACAATTTAGCAAAACTTCCCCAACTAATTGTAATCAGCTGCCGCTGCAGCACTTGCCCTCCGCCGGGAGTTCGCAGCGTCAATTACTTAGCTTTCATTGAGAGGAGCATCTGCCGCAAGTCAAATAAAACATATTACAAATGACTCGGCCACCCCCGGTCCTCGGATTCCAGCCCCAGTGTGCCACGATTCCCCCCAGCATTACTCAGTCTTAAGAGCTCGTCCGACGCTGTGGCAGCAATCTGACAAATTTCGCACAAATTATGCGTTGGCCACAAAAATGATGACGAAAACGATGGGAATACCCGGGCGCCCCATCCTCGAACTTGGATTCTCGTCCTTATTCCGATTCCGATTCGGACTGCCGACTGGGGCCGGCAACAAAAGGCGACGAAATTATTATTGCATTAAGTGGAATTATTAAATTTCATCGGCGACGCCGACGCCGACGACGGCTCAGCGAAAATAAAAATAAATAAATCTAATCAAAAATAAGCACACAAATAAAACGGCAAATGATAAAAAAGGACGGCGGCAGGAAGTGGGCACAGGCCAGATAAATCAATAAAAGGAGACAATAACATGAATTTCGCTCCCAATGGCAGTGCAGAGAGAGAAATGTTTGATTAATTTATCATCTTAAAAAGCTGCGAAGAAATACAAGTAGGCGCTGATTTTTCTGTTGAATTTATTGAATATTTAAAGTGAAAATAAAATCAAATGAAAAATATAAATAGTTTCAAGCAGGCGTTGGGAAAAGTGTAAACTCAAATAGTTTGTAGCCCATTATTGATTTACCAGTCGAGCCGAGCGGAGACTAATTAATTCAACTCTATAAAATCTAAAGCTTTTACGAGGAGCAAGTGAGTCCTAATTTGTAATTCCACAATCAAAATAGGAAATAAATCCCAAGTCCTGCAGCATGAAGGACGTTTTCCCCAAGCGCGAGCCGTCGAGTGACGAGGACATGCCTTCGGCAAAGAGACCACGCTTGGCCCCGGACCCAAACAAGGGCCAGGACGTGGTGAAGACCATAGATTCGATGATGCACGGCCTGAGCTTCCAGGGCGGCAGCTCGATCGAGTTAAAGCTGGAGAACATCTCTTGCTACCTGAGCAAGATATTGGAGAGCCACAAGCAGGACATCCTACGCATCCTGGGGGCCTGCGTGGTCGAGCATCCGGGGCACGTCAGTGCCTACGCCACCTTTGTGGGTCTCGCAAACGTACGGTGCTTCCGCTTTGGGGCGGACTGCGTGCAGTTTATAGTGCAGAAGCTGCGACAATATCTGCTCCAAGGCGAGTGGCTGAATGCCCGAGTCGTCCTCCGTTTCCTGGTGGACTTGTTCAACTGCAACGTGATCACGGGCTCGTCCCTTATGCGGCTGCTCACCGCTTTCGCAGCCGAGTGCGAGGATCCCGGCGAGCCGGGGGACATGGCGGATGCCCTGCCCCAGGAGCGTCGCGATTGGATGGCCTTGTGCGTGCTCTCCGCGCTGCCTTTCGTCGGCAAGGAGCTCGAGAAGAAGGCGGGCTTCCACAAGCTTATGGTCACGCTGCAGATCCACGTGAAGAAGAGGATCGCCCTGCATGTGTCCATCCTCAGTGTGTGGCGCGGTGGCGAGGGACCGCCGCAGCTGGACCAGCTGCAGTCGCTGTGGCATCAGGTGAAGTCCATGGCAGAGCGCCAGTGGGCCGAGCCGGATCACCACCTCCTGCCGCGCCCGTATCTGGCCTTTGACGAAAGGCTGAGTGCCGCTCTGCAGCACTCCTTGCCCACCTTCGAGGTGCCGCCCCACCAGCAGGGATGGAGCTATCCCCAGTCGGAGGTGATCTTTCGCCTCTTCGAGTTCCGCCTCACGGCCGAGGAGCTGCAACTGCCGCCGGCCCTCAGCATAGAGCGGTACCTCCTGGAAGCCCTGATCCTGGACGTGCTGCAGTCCCATCACCTGGATAGGAAGAAGTGCGCCAAGCACCTCCTGGCCATTGCCGCCTCCAAGAAAGCTCTAGCCGTGGGCCACTGCATCGTGGAAGTGATCTTGGGCGAAATGCTGCGCCTGCCCAAGGCCGCCTGGCCCACCATCAACTACGGTTCCATACTGATCGAGCTGTGCCGGCTGCTGCCCTATAGGATGCCCGTCATCGTGGTGCAGGCGGCGAACATCCTCTTCTCCCAGCTGGAGTCGATGAGCGTGGCCTGCTTCGACCGCCTGGTCAACTGGCTCTCGCTCCATCTCTCCAACTTCGGGTTCCACTGGCACTGGGGGCAGTGGGCGCAGGATTTCCTGGGTCCCAACAGTCTCAGCTACTTTCATCCAAAGGACATCTTTCTCAGGGAGCTCATTTGCAAGTGTATAAGGTGCGTATCCTTTGTGGCATTTTCTTCGAGTTAGGCTATATCCTTGTTATTTCATGATACCCAGGCTCTCGTATCACGGAAAAATAACTACCCTGTTGCCGAAAAGCCTTGCCCGCTTCCTGCCGCCGATGCCCCAACCGCAATTCAAGTACATCGATCCCCTAATCCCGGGCGCCACCTTGTCCGAGCAGCTCCTGGAGGCCATGCGCCACAAGCGATGCGACCCCGATGTGGTCTCCACATTGCTGAGAGGCGCCTCCGCGGTCGGAGAGCTGCGCAAGATCAACGTGTTCACCCAGAACTGCCTCCACCTCAGCTCCAAATCCTTCTCTCACACCTTTGCCACGCTGGGCAAGTACCACAAGGTTTTCAAGGTGATAATCCCTTGCGAAGCTGCATTTTAATCCTAGTCCTTAGTCCTTCCAATAATCCCAATCCTTCCCCTTTTCCATGGCAGGACATGGCACATGGCGAGGTACAGCAACATGCTATCCTGGATGCAATCTTCGAGGTATGGATGCATAACCAGTACTTCATCTACGTGGTGATTGAAAAACTGATCCGGGTGGAGGTGATCAAGCCCAAGTCCGTGGTGTCCTGGCTCTTTGGGCCACTGATGCGGAAGGAACTCACCAAGATGTACACTTGGGAGCTGCTCCACGTCACCGTGCGCCTAGTGCAGAATCCCCAGAGATTGGGGCCCAGGAAACGCCAGCTTGAGCAGGACGAGACCCAGGATTCGGCTGTGACCGATGCTACTGTCAGGGGAATCCTTCTGGATATAGTGCAGCGTCTCATAAAAGTCCTCAGTGCCGAGGTCGAAGGTACACAAGGATCCGACGAGCATTATCAGTTCCAGTGGATTCTCGGCAGGATGCAGGAGCTACTATTTATATATAGAGACGAATATCTAAAGCTGGGCAGTAAGCTTGTTAAAATCTTGGAGGATGCAGATCTTAAGAAGTCTATTGTCAAGACCATTCAGGCCTTTTTAGCTTACGTCATGTGATATATACTATTTTATACCATCTATCCATAATAAACAAAAATATCAAAAATGATCACTCTACGATGGATCTGGATTGTCTAGGCGAGGCTCTAGGTTTTTAGGACTCTACGGATTTGCATACGAACAAATATAGTTCCCAGTTATAAGAGCTTTTAAACGAGGTAAATTGCCAAATGAATCTGCTTAGAGTTTCTCCCTGTGTAAACATTTTTCTCGGGGACCCAAAGCTTGCTGCGCCACTCAAATCAACATAAACTTTGATATATTGTGTGCGGCAATAGGCGCAGTGTCCTGCCAGGCATGTCCTGCGTTGATTTAATGGCCGCCACCCCTGAGGGTCAGAGCCAGTGGCGGCGGGGCATGGCGAGGGGTCGCAGCAGCCAAACTACTTATTACGAACGCCGCTTGTCGCCATTGTTGTCAATTTGGTGCTGTCTTTGACAGCAGGGTCCAGGGACCAGGGACGCGGCATCGAGGCTGCCGTGGCTGGGCATTCAAATTGTAGTCGCATCATCATCTTTATGGCTATTGTGATTTCGGAATTAATTGCCGCCACACACACACAAATGGGGAGGCAGCGATTCGGCGGCGCCACACTGCAGAAGTGCTTAAAGGATTTGGTGTCTTGTTCCGAGTTCAGCGGAGTTAAGTTCGGGGTCCTGGGCCGGATCAACTCCCTCGAGCTGGGTGCTGGGAGCTGGCAGCTGGGATCTGGGAGCAACAGTTTTCGGGAGGACCCTTTCCGGTTACTTGATTGCCCTCAAAAGTATGCAATGCTAATAAATTCAGTTTTATGTGGCCGACGCTCAATTTTCGCTGCCGCTTTTATGACAGATCATTAAAAATTCTTTTCGGGGTCGGGTCTTATTTTAAGTAGCCTGTTTGTCTTGCCTTTATGGCGCTTGATTCGGCAACTCCTCCCCACGGCCCCACGGCGAGCCCCACGGAGTCAAAGGGTGCATTAATATTGAACTTTATTGTCTTCTGGCGGGTCAGTTTCGGGCTCCGGTTCCGGGGTTTAACTGGCCTCAGCAGAAATGTGTTAATGGCGGTCGCGGGCAAGTGTTTACTGGGCCGAGATCCGGAAACGGATACGGGATATAGGATAAATATTGGAAGCGGGCCCCGGCTAATTACGGAGGTCATAATAAATGGGCTAAGAAGCCAACTGCTGGCCATGAATTCGTAATGCTGGCCCGGCTCCAAAGCATATCCAATTATGGCTATGAAAATGCGCAGCCAGCTCCAAATCCCATTTCCCAGAGACGCAATCCCCGGCAGAGAGCGCGCCAACCATGGAAAAAACAGACTTCAATCGCGTTACTCCACTTACAGCCTCATATGGTCTCTGACCTCGCATTACGTATACGCCCCAGCTGTTTTTCGGGCAGACAATTGCCGACGGTGGTGGTGGTGGTGGTGCACCGAAAAGGGGCAAATCCTTTGGCAAACATTACGTATACGCAATACTTGTAATAAATGCTGTGGCATGCTTGCAGGGACGTCGTCATCGGCGACACTTTATTATTGAATATGTCATCCGCCCCGTTCCCATGCCGGCCCCAATCCCATTTGCATAATTGATCGGCAGCGAAGCGCGAATGGCAAACGGGAATTGTAATCGCCAGTCAGACCTCCATTTCCATCTGGAGTTAGCTGCTCTAGTCGGGGGCTGGGCACGCACTGGGAAACGCCCCATTTCGGGGAAGTGGATGAGAGGTCCTGTCTGTTTTTTTGCGGCATCAAATATTGATGCACAGCAACGTTGACGGCGCCGCTCCATAATTGATGCATGTGTGATTTATGTGCGTCCTCGCCACCGCGTTCAATTGTGCAAATCAATTTCAATAATCGACAACCAGTTGGCGGCAATGATCGAAATGAAATAATAGATACGATACATGTGCGACCGGGCCCACGACGGTCCCCAGTCCCAGGAGAGCTCTTCAGCCCAAATTTGCGGTTCCATAAAACGGTCTTGAAGCGGAAATTTATGACAGTGGGAGCCGAGCCGAGGAAGGACACAATTTAGAATGTTTTGTGTGGTGCCTTTGGAGAAAGAGCCATTTGTCACAAAATATCCTATTCTTGACATGCTTTCCCAATACTTATTGATTGGTAAATTTCAAGCGATTTTGATGTATAAATATAAGAACCAACATTGGAACATTAAATAAATTGATAAGATATGGGAGAAATGTAATAATTAATATTCCTGATAAAGGATATCTTAAAGTTTTCAATATGTAAAAGAGATCTATGTATCATTACCAAATTTATCTTCCTTGAATAAAAGAAAAGATCTTTGTGTTTAATTGATCAACTAATGAGAAGGATTCAACAGTGCGTGTAGCTAGAACGATGTAGGTAACTTTATGGTCCATTCTCTAGCCGCCAGCAATCAGTCAGCCTCAAATTGTTTCTAATTAAGACTCCTCTTCGATGGCTGGAGTGTCCTGGCTAACCCTTGGCCGCCCTCACCCCAACCATATGCTCCTCTCCACCGGCTGTGCACTCAAATGTTGTCCATGGCAACGTCTGGCGTCCAGAGCCCCGGACACAGGTCCCCAGGCCTGTTTACAAGCTCAGTTTGCTGCACACAGGCAGATGTTGGAATAGGCGAGGACAAGGACGAAGACGGGGACTCACATGCAGCCAAAGGAATTTAATTATAACTTCTGTAACTAATTTCCGTTTTTGGCTAACGGATGTGCGGGAAATATGCAAAGTGGCTGGATGACTGGATGACTGGCTGACTGGCTGACTGGCCGAAAATGCTGCACAAATTAATATTTAATGCAACCGAAATTGGCAGACAGCTGTTCATTGAATATAACGCATACGCCCGATGGGCCGGCTTACTTTGGCTTGTGCTGCGGTCTGAGTGCCAAAGTTTTGGCCGTGCTGTCACAGAAATTAACACGTAGCCAGGGCAGGCATTAGCATCATCATCATCACCATCGCCATCGTCTCATAATCATCGGGCTCATTTACGTGACTCGCAGTGTCCATTAGAGCAACAACAACAGCCAGCGAGGACGCCAACAAGACAACCCAAAGGATTACAGCATCCCAGGGAGTTATTAGACCTATCAGCATTAGCAGGGACAACCGGAGCGGAGTAGCGGAGGTAGCGCAGGAAAAAAACCTGAATAAACTTTTTCTGCCCCAACTTTGGCCTTGGCCACACAGCTTAACCCCACTTATGCACAAGGGGATCCGGATCGGGATCAGCGGCGCTCTCGGGCTAATTTAAAGTTTGTTTTATTTAAAATAAAATAAAATATTAAACAAGCATAAACGAAAAGGGACAGTTCCCTAGAAGGCAGAGTCCGTGGAAAAAAGAGTGGTGGAAAAAAGACAGCACAAAAAAGGAGCGTCAGGCAAAACAATTTTCATTTGCACTTTTGATAAATTAATTAAATGCGAGGGAAAGGGACGAGAATCTTTAAAATAATTAATTAAATAAACGGACGCAGATAGCAAGGAATCAAACCGAAAGGGGGCAGCGTTGCGAGAGCATGAAAACCGAAAACAAAACCAAACTGAATGCCAAATGATGAATGCGCGTCAAAGCAGCCAGAGCCAGTGAATGGAGCGGATAGGGAAAAGGAGGGAAAGCCGAAATTATGGCAACCAACTGACACAGAAATCCATTTTTCATTTTCAGTCACAAGCCCGGCTCCCGCCCTTACGGCTCTGGTCCATGGGCCTTTGCCTACTTATTTATGAGCTTGTATGTTGTAGTTGGTCAAACACGCCAAATAGCAAAGGGAAAAAAGAAAGCAGGCTTTCACACACAAACACACACACACACACCCCGAGAGACAGACACAAAAAAGGGGTAGAGATTACAAACGAAAAATAAATAAAAATAAAAAGCAACAGCAGTAACATGCTGCTTACTGATTCTCCTTACTGATTGTTGCTGCTGCCTTTGCTACTGGCGTGCCCGAAAAAAAAAGCATCCCAGAAAATCGAAAAACAAACCGAAACAATGCCCAGAAAGCTGATGAACGAACTTCGGATTCCCTTGAGCCTGCGAAGTAATTTCTCCCATTTGTATAAAATACTTTGGCATAACTTTTGGGTCTGGGCTCTCGAAAGTTTTTCGCATTTAAGGTAAGCATTCAATCTTGTTTAATTGTAGAGGCATTCCGGACTCATTCATAGATATATAATAAAGAGGAGTTGAAATCTTTTCTTTATCTTGTATTCCTTTCCATAATCAACCCCTTTTGTTCCGGGTCCTGTTTCAGCCCCCGGCAGCCCTTATTCCACTCTATGGAAATCTTTAAAAATCTAAGTTATTCTATGTGTATTCGTAGGACATTTTAATTGCATATTTTTAAACTTTCACTTCACTTTTTTAGTAACGAAAATAAACGTTTTTATTTTGCTGAAAATTTTTATAACTCATTAAATTATTATAAATAAATTACACTTTATTATATTCCTTTCCTAAAATATTATATATAATTCTATCGCAACATATTTTCATTTTTATTTTAACTATCTTAAATACAACTTAAATAGTTTTATCCTAAGTTCTTCAAAAACTCATATATCCCTTTTAAAGTCTTTCAATAATCTGATTGACTTACCTCGTGATGTGCAAAATTCTCCCTTCGTTAGGAGCTATCGCAAAGCCCCTATTAAAACTACCTGAACCCTTCAGACAGCAAGGGCATCCATCCACATCCCGGACCGCCCAGTCAAAGACCTTTCCTTGTTTTTTATCCACCTTTTTTCCGTTGTTTTGTTTGGTAAAGCGCCTTTCTTTCGCATCGGTCTCTCGTCTTCGCTTTGGCATTGTCTGTTAAATTACGTATACGCCTCGCAGCGCACAACTCCCAACCGTCTGCTGGGTGCATTTGGGTGTGTTGTGTGTGAGTGTGTGTGTGTGTGTGTCTATGGCATGCAAACAAAAGCCGCTGTCTGTCAGAGTCGAACTTGAAAACTTTCTTGCGTCGACATTTTTTTCGGTTTACGGCGCAAAACACAAGAACAAGACGAAGAAAAAAAATGAGTTGTAAATGTCAAAAGCGTTCGGAGGATGCCATAGACAATTTTCAAATGCTGGCAATCTGCAAAGCAATTTGAAGAGAAATGAAAATATGCGCAATAATTTACACCCTAGGCAATTTTTTTCAAGCTATACCATGTCCCATACTATTGTAAATTCTTACCCGGTACTCGTCGAGCTGAGGGGTATAATATGCTGTCGTATTATTTCGTGTCCTTCCGGTACTGTGCATTATATTTTGCTATATTTTTGAATTTACAGAAATATATGTTTGCCAATGTTTAGCTTTTTAGCCAGATTAAAAAATTAAATTAGGCTTAATTTAAATTGACTTTCTTTTCTTGTCTCTTAAAACTTCTGATTTTAAAATTGACATTATCTTGCCGTATGATTTTTATTATTTGATTCTATCTTAGGAACATTTAATTTCCCTACTCCAGGTGAAAAGACTTAATATTTATTTTAACAGGCCAAAGTTTGACTTGGCTATCGTTTAGTTTAATAAATAAATCCAACGATGCAACGACGAAGCTAGTCATCCTATAAATCAATTAGCATTTTAATTGAGTTAAAGGAAAATAGCAACGAAATCGATACAGACACCACTAGTTCAACGTTTATTGAATTATGGGTTTGCAAAATATAAATATTAACTTGGTTAGCTGGAAAAAAATATATCTCCGAAAGCCTTTGATAGCAAAATAAGTAATTTGATGAAGGTTTGAAATGCTGTGCAAATTGAATTAAAATGTACAAAGCTATAAAATGTTAATAAAAATAAAAATAGTTCCAGCTAAAGAAAAATATTTGCATTTAAATCAACAAGAAATGGTACATATTAACATAATTGAATGACCCGATTCAAGCTAAAATCTGCCAGGAACACGAAGTTTAAATAAACCAACGAATATAAAGTTATAAATATTATATAAATAGCAGTAAGTTAATGTGCATATAAAATACTGTCTTGGAAATGAAAATATATTGCCAGTGTTGGAAAGCCTGCAAATGCAATGTGATTATTGGGTATCGCCGAGTCGAAAATCGAAGCTATAGCATAGGGCTCTAACTCGCTTGCCCGCTCTCGCCGCTCGTGGCATGACAACTCTTCAGAAGGCGAATGACGATTGTGATGGCCACCCATGTGTGTTTTGGCTGTAAGCAGCTGTCAGTGATTTCTGACAAATTGATTTGACAGTCGACAGGCGACAGGCGACCGGGGGTAGAGGGGTGGCGAGAGCTCGACTGGAATGCGGCCGAACTTTTGGCCATATCAGGCGGCAAGTCGGGCGCGTGTGCTAAAAAAAGATGAAAGCCGCTGCCGTTGCTACCACTTTTGTTGCCATGTCTATGCGTGGCAGCCACGGGGATGCGGAGGCTGCGGAGGGTGCGAAGGGAAGGGAGAGTGTGAGAGAGGAGAGGCTGGGCCGCTCTCCTAGACGAAAGAGAAAGCAGCCAAGTAAATGGCAAAGGCAAAGAGTTGGTGGCCCAAAGAGCGAAGCGTGGTGAATTTTTTATGCCGCCTGAGCTGGCTGTGTGTATATGGATTTGTTATTGTCCTTTACCCTGCAGGCCAAAGGGTATGCTGCAAGAAACGGTTCTGTTCTGATTTGGGATTTTGGCACGGACTTTGATGGAAAGTAAGGATTTTCTGGGTTTCAAGAGTTTAACTTAAAGTCTTATATTATAACGAAACATTTTAGAACTGGACTTATGTTAATAAGAAATAAAAGAAACAAGTCGATATATACTAATGAGAACATATCTAACATTTTTTGTAATTTTGCTCACAAATTAGCTAAGACTAAAAAAATAGCTATTCAGCTTTAGAAAAGGCTTCATTTAGCCAATTACAATTTGACCTAACCGGTGCGTGGCTTACATTTTATGCTGACTTACGAGTCACTACTGACTGTTATAAACCAAATATCCTAGAATTACACTTGATTAGATTGTTTTTTGTTTATGTTCATAAATTTTGTGTTTGCCGACATTCATATTGTAAAATAAATTTGAGCTTACGATTATCGATTATCCTGAATAGATGATTGATCAATATCAATTAATTTATTAGAAGTTTTATTTACATATTTTCGGCATATATTAAAGGAATTCCTCTAGTGTGGTATGTTGACTGCAAATTGTTTTATACGTGTATACATGTTGATAATTGGCCAAAAGTATTCCTATAGAATTTATAAAAATAAAGTTTCGTTAGCCTTAAAGGACTTCACAGGAAATGCCGTTCGTCTGGCAGTTTACTTTACTTTACTTTTTCTGTCAGCCAGTTAGTTACCTGCTGCGCCGGGCACCGACCAGTAACTTTAGCTGCTGCTTGATTGACGTTCCAACTGATTGACTAGACTAGTGACTGACGGACTGGACTGGAAATCGGAGGGGGCCAGGAGGAGGAGAATTCCCTGCAGCATAACAAATGGTTGCGGCGGGGAGGGAGCTCGGAGGGGGACTTTAAACAGGCATGGGAAAATGCCATTAGATGAGCAGCTGCCAACGTCAGTGAACGGCGTCTCTCACTTGACAGTTTTATTTATAAACTGTGCAAATAAAACTGTAAATCACTAGGGACACCACCAAGGAGAGTGGAAATGGAAAAGTGACCTACATAGATGGCATCGGGCAGGGCCAAAAAAAAAAAAAAACAGAAAAATAACCGAGCACAGTGGGAAAACGAAAACGGGCGATGCCGCCACAAATCAAACAATTAATTTTACTGTCTGAAATTCCAGCACTAAATCAACAGCCAAACAATTGAACCATTTAACTATGTAAATAAAATTAATGCTCCCTGAAAGTGGAAGCTGGCTCCCTGAAAGTGGGAGGATGGAAGGATGGCCTGGCGTGGATATCCTCGGACAGTGGCACCTTATGCCGCCAGCGGAGCAAAATATCCATTAAAAAGCAATCAATATATGGAAAATAAATGCCAGTCACTTTTCCTTTTCGGCTCACCATTCGTTCTCATCTCATCTCATTTCATTTCATCTTGTTAAGAGCCTCTGCCAGCCGCATAATCTGAATTTAATTTACCCCCGCAAAACACACACACACACACAGCACGGCACAGCACAACAAAACAGCAGAATAAGGCAAACAAAAATTGAAAAATGTCAAAAACGAAAATGAACTTTCCAGGGGGTTTTCAGTTCAGTTTTCAGTTCGCTGTCGCTGCTGTTGGTGGGCAAATGAATGGCCATTAAGTAGCACACCCATAGAAAGGACCCAGCCAGGACCCAAGAACCTCAAGCTCAAGGTGAGTTTGCCAGAGCGAGATAGGCGCGCGCTCTAGAGAGAGAGAGAGAGCAAAGCAGCCGAAAATATTCCACAGTGAGTTGCCATTTTTGCTGCTCCAACATAATTTGTATGCCCCGGCCCCAGCCCAGCCCAGCCTCCTGATCCCCCCCTTGCACCACTCCCTATTTGACCTGATTCCGGTGACGTCATTCGGGCAGGCCTCACTGCGAATACGTAATGTGCGAATCGGGCTGCATTAGGCGGCTACACTTAAGACTGGGCTCGGGAGCCGCTGGAGCGAGTGGATAACTTGATTAAATAGGAAGTTGGCCCGGCGAATACGCCATTTGTTCGAGCACAATGGGGCAGCACAAAAGGTATTAGGCCATCAGACTTCATTCAACTTGGCTTTTTAAAGTACAGTTCAACTTCAATTGGGTGAAGCCATTGGCCATTGCCTAATTTCTGTAACTCAAAGTTAATTAATAAGATATATCTTGACAGCTTTAAATAGATTATCATGTTTCCTTATGCTTAAGTCTTCAACTTTCTAATGAAGTTTTTTCTGTTGGAACAAGTTAAATATTTAATTTATACAAAATACTTGGTTCTGTATCCCTGAATTAGTCCAATTCTACCACAGTTATCAATATTAACAGGAAGCCGTGTTTCTTGTTCGAAATGGTATAAAAATCTAAGAAAATTCAACTCAGTCCAAATATAATCCATAATTGTTTAATGCAACCTGCAGCTGGTTCGACCTATAGAAGGTCCACTGTCTTAGAGTAACTCTATGCCACTTTGCTCCATTATTTGATTTGACATGCCTTTGACCAGCCACAAAACCGATATCTTCAATTTTGCAGCTGCAACTTCGTGGGGAACGGAGGACGTGGCATATAATAGGAGCCGGCATGCAACTTTCAAGGCAGCGAGAACTGACAGCTGGCACCAACTTATAACTCAAAGTGCTGGGGCTCCGGCAGGCCCTGGGGCGGCAGCGGCACCCCTCGAATCAGGGGAGGAATAAAAACACACACACACGCGCTTTCCGAGGGGGAGTGTCGGTGAAAAGATACAAAACTTGCAAAAATAAGAGAGAGAGAAAAGGAAAAGTTTCAGTTACGTGCTGTTGCTTTTAATTGAATTTTTTTCCCACTGTAGTCTCGGCTGGCTCCCTAACTGGCCAATGGTCCAATGGCCTGACCAAGCACATCCGCCCGCCACATCCGCCACCCTACGGGGGTTGCCGCTCCCTTTTTTCCGCCAATCCCCCCTTCTGCAGGGCCAACAACAACAACACGCGGTAGACTCCAGCTGGAGGGCAGTTTCCTTGTTATTTCCAACGCGCTGCCAAGTCGCAAGTCCTTAAGCGGTTTATTTTGCTTCACACTGATTTGCAGGCAACGGAGGTGTCTCGAGGACCCATCTCTATCCTTCTCCCCGCCTCTACACTTTAAATTAAAATTAGGGATTACTGCAATCTAAATACGAGTTATGCGAGGTTTTTTAATTAGGAAATAGCACACTTAAGGGGAAGTTTTTTGTAACTTTTATAAATCGAAAAAGTATAACGTTTTGTTAATAAATATTCTGGTATTTTAAATTCATTAAACAAGCGAACCAAGTTAGATTGCAGATAATACTTGATAAAAATAATCAAAATTAACGAACATAATTAAATTCATTCAATCCAATTTATTTCACAAAAGTTTGTGTCTTTACATAGTAATTTATTAAGTAATTACTTTCCTGATTTCGTTAGAAATAAATACAAAAAACAAAGCTGCCGGTTGCCTTTAAAAGAAAAAGCTGAATAAAAGTTATCAAGTTCCTTAACTCAATGCAAAAGAAAACCAATTTTCGCAGTGCAGCTTCCCTCGATTTTCTGCTGCCGGTTTTTATGCAGCAAGTTTTTAATTAAGAAGTTTCCATTTAACATTGCCCATAGACTGCACTTCGCTCTCGAAAAGCGCATTATCATAATAATTTACTTACTCACTTAGCGGGCATCGTGCGGAGCGGCAGGCTCAGGTGGCAGGCGGCTTTTCGAGGCGGCTCCAAGTGCTCTCAGAGGCAGTGAGATAGCCTTCACTTTCATGTTTTTAAACCTATTGTGGCCGAACGATATTCAGTTTAGAGTGTGGTTTCCCCTAGTCCCAATGACAATGACAAAGACAAATCAGTGGCCATGTTTGATCTTTTTGTTCGTCCTCATCATCATCGGTCTGGCTGTCGGAAGCTACTACACCATCATTCATCCGAAGCAGATTCGTAAGTTGTGAACTCTGATCCAGAGCCTGGATGCCGCTCCTGATCCCCGAGCTCTCCGCAGATCTGGCCAGCTGCTTCCTGAAGGGCGGGACGTGTCTGGAGGTGGAGAACTGTGAGAAGCAATTCCAGAGCCGGGTCCTCACCACGTGCGTCAACAAGCGGAAGGTGTGCTGCATGCCGGAGATTCAGCAAAAGAACATCCTGGAGGAGGACGAGGAGGACTACGATGAATTGCCATTCAGTTTGTAGCCTTGGATTAATTCGTATTCTTGGTCGGTTTTGTCTAAAAATTTTTTAGTCACTATTGGGGAATGGAATTTGTATTAAATTAAGGTTTTTAATTGACAAAATTAAAAGAGTGATCGCTTAAAGTTTTCATTTCCATATTTTCCCTTATTTATTCGTATCACCCTTTTAAATCCAACTCTGTGGTGAGTTTTCGTAAGTTTTGTTAGTGCTTTATCTATAGAAAATCACGTAGAAGCTATCGAATTTGCTTTGATTATTGTCTGAAGCCAAAACGTATCAAAATTATTAAATTTCTGCTATCCCTCAACATTTTTCCTGTCAGTGCGTTAGTCAGTGCCTCCACCACTCACATCGCACTCTATCCAATTATCCGGCTGACTATCAATTCCACCAGTCCATCAATTGAATCGTTATGCCTGCGATAAGTTTAACATTCTGTCTGGCCAGCATCCTTTCATCCCCCGACCACCAACCAGGATCCACCCCTCTGCCGGAAGGCCCTGGGCTAATTTAGTGAGTTTGCTTTGCCATTTTCCCCACCAATAACACTCGCAACTCATTTGTCTGGGCCTGGGACTGCTTAGCCCAATCCATTCCCACCGGGCACTCGACGAGCAACACTTGGCATTGTCCCACACAGCCATCGTGCCATTGGCATCCGTCCCTTCGCTGCCATTCTCCCGCCTCTAATGAAGCGCAAATGTTGATGTAAAAATTTAATTTAGTTCGTAACCCAACGATGCCGCACACGCAGGTCGGTCCTGGTCCTGGGAAATAGCTGGGCGAATGGAATGTCCAAATGTTTATGCATCGTGTGGCGAAACGCGTGTTTACCTTCTAATGTGTGCGTGACATGGACCCATGAGTTATACACATACGCACACTCGCCCCGCCGCTGACAGCATGCATTGGATATTACGTATACGCAGTGATGTCCTTCGGTGCCTCTCCGATGGCAGCACAAAAAATAATAATAAACGATGCCACCACGTACATGTATTAAAAACAAAGCGCAGCACAGAAAACGCTGACAGGCCCTTTGCCTTGGTCCGCTCCAGCTTCGGCTCTAGCTCCAGCTTCTGCTTCTGCTCCTGCTCCTGCTCCTGGAGCACCCTCCGACTCCCTTGAAAGCCATGGATGCTGGGACGCCGCGAACCGGCAACAGAAGCCCCTCTCTCACAAAGCAAAGCTAACAAACTGGGAGCAGGGCAGGATGGCAGGCAGCGACCGGGAGGACGTAGTGGAGCGCAGTGGAGGGGGGTTGAAAGGGGTCGATGGGGGCCGCTGTCACCCAGACATTCAATGTCGTTCGTTGGGTGCCAGCAATGTTTACGAGAACAGTGGCCAAAAATAAGAGATTCAATGACTCGAAATATGTAACTAGGTGGAAATTCGAAGGCGGGTTTCTAGAAGTTAAAGTACATAAAATACATATTAATTATAATTATGCCTGATTAAATCCTAAAAGGCACTCCAAAATGTTCTTTATAAAACCAAGTTGAGCTGAAATTAGTTTTGGCCATGCCTTCAATCAGTGTCCAAGGCAGGCTGGCAGGCAAAACTAACAAACGACATCGGCGGGTCCCGGCAAAGGACATGGTCCCTGCCACACGGATGGGGTGAAAGTTTAGCCCCAGCTCCTGCTGTTCCTCTGACGGAGCACCTGCTCGGAGGTCCTTCCCCCCTGGTCGCTCCTCTTGTTTATGGCTTTGTTTGCACTTTTGTTTATGGGTGTACATTTTAAACGCTATGAGCACCTGCTCCGGCATATGTGTGGCCTGTGTGTGTGCCGTGGCTTGTGTGACCGTTCCGTGACTTGTATTTTCCCACCCTTGCCCAGATTGCTTCTCTTCTGTTCCCGGGGACGGCCACAAAACGAAGCTCCAGCTCCAGTGTGTCAGCTGACAGATGCAGTGATTTTAAGCGTCCATCAAAAGCTTCTCTTTGACATTTAATTGTTGCACATTGTTGTCCCGCCGCCACCACTTCCACATCACCGGAGAATCAGAGGAGAATCAACGGAGAGTCATCGGAGTACCGTGTGCCTTGGTCATTGTTCCGCGGATTCAAGGTGAGCTGCGAGCAAATTTAACACGGCCGGGCCATAAAAGACCAAAGTCATGTGCTTTATTACACATTCAACGGCAATGCGGCAAGGATTATACCTTCGAATACATCCGCAGAAATTCAGGTGTTTCGGGCATTGTTGTTAGAGGTGGGAATCAGAGCGTGACTCGGTTGGATCCCTGAGTTTGCATTTCAGCTGGCAGCTTTAATTTGCCTGCCAGTGGATCCAGAGCACTCAGGGGATGAGCTAGTAACAAATAAAAATTTCCCTACTCAAAAAACGAGTGATAAATATACCATGGAATATTTACGACCTAAATTAAAGGACTTGTTTAGAAATATAGTTGACATTCTAAGGAGAAATCGTTGTCAAGTCATTCTAAATAAGAAGTAAAATAGGGATATATATATAGAAAATGCTTTTTAAGTTTTAAATTAATATTTTTTATATAAGAAATCTAAGTATTGTATTTAATTAGTGAAGCTAAATATATATTTGTGTTTCGTTGAATTAATTAACACAATATTCATAGATATGTTAGCTAGTTTTTGGCATAAAACTACCAAAGGAATTAAAAATAATAATTACAAGTATTTATGCCACTTAAGTACTACATTTTCATTAATATTACAAACTTTTTAATATTTTCTTCTAGTGACCCAGAAGGTAGTTTATCTCTCACCCGAAAGTGGGAAACATTTTTTGAAAAAATATGAAAGTTTTTCTATTAAAGTTTAACAAGCTCAGGTGACTAGGGGGTCCTTCGTCCCTTTGACAAGTTGTCCATCCTCACGCACTTACACACAGCCACATACGTTGGCGGTTCAGCCTTGGTAGAAAAACTTGCAAAACTTTACACGTGTTGGCAAACGTTTTGGGGCTTTAGTTTTTTGATTTTTTTTTTTTTTGTCTTTCTCGGGTTGGCTTTGCCTAATTTCCAACTGTCACCCGGAGATGGCTTTTGGCCCCCAGCCCCTACAAACACACACACACACTCACACACTGGCGGTCGCATGCGGCCATTTTCTAATGGCCTTTTCGTGGTCAAGCATTTAAGCGTTGCGGGCCCGAACCCCAAAACTCGTTTAGCCCTCACCTTTGACTCTGTGTCACTTTTGGTTTACTTTTGTGCAACCGCAAAAATCGTTGTTGCTGTAGGAGAATCCACACACACACACACACACACACACATACACTCCCTCCCATACATCCATAGTTATCCGTGCACACAGATACACACCTTTTCTGACCATTTCGCACACGATGTTGCGGTCGTGTTGACATTTTAAATGCCTTTTCATTTGTCTCCCGCCGCTCCTCTTGATTCCGGGCGCTAATTTCAGTTCATTTGCACTTTAAACCCGCAAATTTCGACTTGGCTCTGAATTTAATTGAAAACTACGGCCAAATCCTTCTGCAATTGGATTCTAATCGAATTTCATTGCAATTTGTTGCTTGTAAGAGTCGGCTTCATGGTTGGTGTACACAGAAAAATGGATTTTAGTGTAAATCGAAAAGGAAAACTTAAAGAATATAAATATAAATAAATAAAATAAAATATAAATTATTAAATTATTAAACTACTAAACTAATTACTTAGCTTTAGGCTTTGGAGTCGCAGGAATCACATTACACTTAATTTATCTATTATTAATGTCGTGTTAAAAATAATGTTAAATACTCATAGTACATTTTAAAAAGCAAATCTCATTATTTTTAGTCCGATTCAAATAGAAAATTGTGTTAAAAATAATCTAAAAGATCATTCTTAACTTTTGAGTTGCATCTTTCTTCACTTTATTCAGATTTTCAAGATTTCGCTGAGTGCAGTTTACTTTAAAATTTCTTTCTTATGTCTCCATAGCTACACTTAAGCTCTTCGTTCTCAAATCTCATACATGTGCTTAATCCCCCAGACACTCTCTCCTTCCGACTTTCTCACTATCTCCTTCTCATGCTCTCCCTGTCACTGTCCCACATCCGCTACAGCTGGCCGCAGCCGGTGGAAAAGTTTTGCTGCAAATACAAAATATTTTCCATATTAGTTTAGAATTCTCTCCTCCGCTCCTCCCCAGCGATGTCTGGTTTTTCTGCTTTTTAGTGGCGGCATTAATTAAATTTTCATTTTCAGTTTCCCAAAGTATATTTCCATCTGTGCTGTGGGAAAGCAAGGAGTTCCTAGTTTCCATTGGCTTCGCTCAGGGACACTTTCGAATTGAATTTTCGGTAGAGCCTGTGTGGGCAGGAGTGGCTGGCTGGCTGGCCTTTGTTGCTGGGGAAATTAAAAGCGAATTTTCCGCTTGCAGAACTCACAAAGCGTTTTGAATGTAATTAAAAAATATCACGTATACGACGCATGTGCCCCAAGGGGCCGATTTGCAAGGTCTATTTATGGCCGACCAGCATGGCTATATTTTTTATCCCCCAGCACAAGACGAGTAATGGCTGATTGCCAAAGAAGCACGCACATTTTTCGGTATTTAAGTTTACTTTTAATGGGAGTTGCCAGGAGCTAAAGGCAAGGACTCCGATAATGCCGAATCAATTTGGACGATTCATTAGTCATCTCTCCTGCAAGTTTTCCCCATCACTGCGTTCACTTTGCTAATTATCGAAGCGGCTGCCAAACAATTAAATCATTTTCATTTTTCATCTGATCGATTCAAGTGCCACTATCGAAACATTAGCAGTGGCTGCCAGTGTTTGCCAAGTACATGCACGAGCTCTCCAATAAAACTGTCGACAAATTTTAGCACGCTGTCATGCATGGGAAATGGCAAATAATCAAGTAAACCAACAAGCAAGCCAGCAAATAAATAAATAAATAAGCCAGCAGACACAGACGAAGATAGAGACCGACGACGGATGGAAAGATGAAACGTTCTCAGCCAAATATTTGTGAAATTCTAAACTGTAATCAGGCCAAAGTGATGGCGGCAGCACCAAGTGTGCTTAATGACAAAACTTTGCAAATCAGTAAAGCATTTTATTGCCACACACACACACACAGACGCCCGAAGACAGGGGCCGGAGCGGGTGTGACACACATATTTCTAATATGAAAACCTCATAATCACATCCTGCACAAATGCACAAAACTGTGAGGAGCCCGAAACTTTCACGCAGCCAGCATGGTAAACTCATTTGACTGCATTAAAATTAACATTTCAGTGCGACAGCAAACCACTTCCTGTCTGCTCCTCCTCTGCGAACACAAAAGGGCAAAAACATTGCGTATACGACCCGTGCAACCACGCAAAGTTTGCCGCCCAACACCCGGCTGCAGCTTCGGATTCAACTTCTCAGATCCAACTTCCCAGATAGAGCTCCAGCTCCAGTACCAGCTCCAGCATATTTGTCGCTAAATCAGTTATGGAAGCCAAAAAACAACAAGGACCTCTCAAGATCATCTCGCCCTGCGCCCCCCGAAAGCCCTGTAAAAACTTCGTTTACCTGTGCAAAAATTTAATTACACCTCGCTTCGCCAGCCAGGAGTGCACGAAATTTTTCATATTCATAATTAAAACTTTTGGCCATGGCATCCAATCTAATCAGCGACCGAAATTTTCCGCAGCAAATTGGTTTGACATTTTCAGTTTATTCCCCTCCCCCGCCTGCCGGCTCTCTTGGCTGCCGCTGCCACTGCCACTGCCGCTAATAAATAAATTATGATTTCAATAAGGCTCTTGCAGACAGCCCAGCGAGTGAAAAACTAATTTGCCGGTCTCGCCCCCGTCCCCGCCCTGGAAAAACGGTCAACGACCGTCCTGCCATTTAAGCCCGGTTAAATGTTTTAGGTGTTGTATTCGTATTAGTTGTTTTGTCCGCCAGTTTGGCTGTTATTAGCTGCTGTCGAGGTACTGGGAGCTGGTTTTCCGGGGAGACAGGCAAACAATGCTTTAATTTATATTATTTTGATGACAGATTTAGTTGGTAGTTTTCGGTGCTAAAAATCTCTCCAGCGAGGCAGTTGGCAGATGGGCTAATTGGTGCTAAAGTAAGCCATTAAACAGGCTATACATTTTGTACATATGATACAAATTACCCCGAAACTGACTTTATTCTTTTGAATTTTAAATGATAAATGAAAAATAAATGCTAAATTTAATAAATATTTTAAGTAGTCTAGAACATTATTAATATCCTTAACCATTTAAGCAAACAAAGCTGGGCCTTAAGAAATAAAAAATAAAGAACTTGATACAATATTCGAATTATTCCCTAGATAAACGATTTTTTCCAAAGTATACTTATTATTCAATAAGATAATATTATCAAGTTCTTTGGTGAAAATATAAAATATTGTTTTCTTCTCAATATATTATATCCCCCATTAAATGGTTTAATATTGCAAATATCCTTAGTCCGATTTTAAGAGCTTATTTTATTAAACCCCTTGCTAAACCACTCAAAATCACACCTTATTTTAATAGACCTTGGCCGGCTTCCTTAAGACGCCATCCCTTTGCCTTCCGATTAGGATCCTAAGAGTAACATGGTGGCTCAGCTGCCACGTGGATGTGCACACTCCCGCCTTCGCCAACTAACAACAAGCTTAGCGCCCGAGTACAAGCTACAAGTCAGGCAGTCGTCTGCAGACAGCAGCTGGAGATTCTCCGGCTTTCCGGCATCCTGGATTCATCTGCATTCGGCGCCCACACACACAGTTAAACACACAGACGGAGGCGGAATTTGCAGTTCCAGGTCATGGACAAAATGGCGACGCCTACGCAGCAGCAGCGCCAGATAGATAGATATATGGATATAGAGTGAGAGTGCAAGAGAACTGTGGCGGTGGCGAAAAATATGCGAGAATTTGCTGTTAAGAGCAAAACGCGAACGAAGCGCTCATGTCCGTATTCCGTATTCCACAGTCCTTAGTCCTTAGTCCTTAGTCCCCAGTCCTCAGTCCGTAGCTCGTTGTCCGTGGTCCCTATTCCGTGGTCCTTATGCCGTGTCCAAGTCCAGGCCTCTTGGCAAATAGCCAGCCCACGTATGAGTGTATGAGTGTGTGTATGCCCATGTGCGCGCCTGACAATAATCCAAAAGTTTTACAAGCAAAACGAGAGACCATTACATGGCGAAAGGGCTGGCAGAGTCAGAGCCAGGACAGAAACAGAAACCACTTGCAAGCAATTTTCATCAGCGATTCCTCCTTTTTTTTTATTCGTCCTCCTCGCACGCGTGTGTGTGTGTGAGTGGAACATTCTCCAGTGCCGCTGACAGCTGGCAGCGTGTGGATTTCAGTGGCATGACCGCAGGAGATGCCGCCGCCGCCGCCGACACCACCACATCGCCAGGCCCAGCAACAACAGCTCGGCCGACGCCATGACAACAAAAGTTTGGTGCACTGCTGAAAAAAGTATATTACTTCGCAGAGGAATTCCAAGAAAAAAATGAGATCTGATGCAAGCTTGTGATCATAATTATAATGCCCCTAAAAGCGTATAAAAACTATAACAGTCAAGGCAGAGCCCATTGAGCATATTTTATTAGACTTGATTAGTACTTAATATTTCCTTAGATTATAATTAATATATTTATTTATTTATTAAAATTAAATGCACAATAAAAATTAAAAGAGTTTTTCATGTGCACCTCCGAGTAGTCGCTGGCTGGAACGGCGAACTAGAGCCGGAGCTAAAGTTCATTGTCTATGGCAGACGACGCCACAAAAGGTAAACGATTTGAGGCTCTGTTCACGATCCGAATAAAAGACCAAAAGCCAGACCTCAGCCGGGGGAAAACCACACGGGGCGGTGGATTCCGGGACCCTCTGGCATTCTGGGATCCTGCTAGGGGGAGTGCTTACCATAAAACTTGGCCAGGCTCGGCTCGGCTCGGACTCTCGTACAGAGGCTGCCGCCTGCCCATTTGGCAAATGGAAAAATATGCTGAAATGTGAAAAATAAAAAGTTTGCACTTTACACTCGGCACAATGCGGCCACGCCCACCCGGCCCTTGCTTAGTAGCCGGGTGTTAATAAATTTAAAGTTGGTTTTAGTCGCCTGGCAGGAAAGTAACAGCCGGCAACTTTCTCTTCCCTTTAACAAAAATACCAAAAATTGGTCAAAATCAAAAACCTCTGACAGAGGAGCCGAGAGAAGGGGCAGAAAAAAAAACACACAGACACATAAAACAGAAAAGTTTCTTTAAACGCTGCACGGATTGTTATTTCTATTTTCCTCGTGCCGCTCCTCTGGACTGGAGCTGGAAAACTCTGCAAAACACATCCAGAAAAACTGGTTCGGAAAAAAGAACGTTTAACAGTCTGTGCCACACTTTCGTCCAGGACATTTATAAGGTTTGTTTTGAAGTTTTTGCCTTTCAACTGGCAATTCGCTTAAAAAGAACACGCATACATGTATTCATCCGTCAGAGAGTACACAAAGTGGATACAAGTGAGATGTATTCCGATAGCTGTCGTGATATCGAGTCGAGACATCAATGGGACGAGGACGTGTCAATCTTGTTAAATATTCAGTGTGTTTTGGATAAAGAAAATGGAATATAACAAGCCTGGGGTCCGCTCTATGATTTTTTATTTCCAGAATATCAGTAGGATATATTTATCATATCCTCCATTAAAAAACCCTCTGCATCGTTCATTTTTCTTTCACAAATCCATTCGTTTATTTCCATTCCAACGTTGGGTAAGTACATACAATATTTTTGCACTAAAGCAGTTGTTATATATTTTTTGTTTCAAAATAAATAATGTTCTCTACGTATATATATATATCTGCTGTTTGTATAATATATAATATCAATTTAATGAAAACGGGTGCAGCGCACAACATTAAGAACCTTTAGTACTCTTTTGCTCTTGGAATTGTATTTGAGGGTGCTGGGGGTATAGAGAGCTCAGTAATACTTAAACGTCATCTGAGTAACCTTATTATCTCCGACGGCAAGATGGTTAGTACTGTGATGTCATGTAAAATCCACATGGATAACAGGCTTAAAAAAGAGTTTACCAATTCTAGAATGTCTTTAGCAAAAGCTAGCCAGCTACCGAGGCACTTCACAGGTGTTCTAAACTAGTCTAATCGAAACGCTCTAACCGTTAACTACATAAAAGCCCTTTGTCTTTTTTTTTTTCTTTTTTGAATCCATGAACAGAAGCCTAGCGTGATGTTGGTTTTGCGGTTTTAGTATGTGGGTCGGAATCCGTTGCGTTGCGAAAGAACCGAGTCCGGACTCTTCAGCTCCATGGCCAGCTTGTAGCCCAGTTCGGGGCGTCGATCTCGACCCTCAGCCATGGCCTTGACCTAGGGAAGAGGGACAATACAAACTATAAGTCAGCAAAAAGGTAAAAGTAATACATTTTCAATCATTAATGGCTCACAGTTTTTGCCTTAATATTAATATTTAATATTTATTACGTTCTCTTGGTACTCTTACTATTATCATTTGTGCAAATAGTATTTCTTATTAAAATGTAAATTTGAGCCTTTTCAATGTAAATGTTTCTATAAATTTTATGTCAGCATAATGTCCATGGTAAATTAAAGTAAATTCGTTGGAGCCTTTTAATACTTGAATTTTTTTCTGTGTTCAACGGAGAACAGAAACCGGGCTGCCGGGTTCTCCATTTACTTTATTTTTTAAAGAAAAACCCGCGCTATCTTGCCCCATTAAAATCTCACCTCGTTAGTGTGGACGATAACGCCGTCGCTGGTGTTCACCTTCTCCTTGGTGTGCTCAATGTCGTGTACATCCGTGCCCCGGCAGCAGTCGTCGATGAGAATGGTCCGGTATCCGGCGGACAGGGCGTCCACGGCCGTGGCGCCAACGCACACATCGTAGGCCAGTCCGCACACGTATATGTCCGTGGCTCCCTTCATCTTCAGCTGGGCATTTAGCGTGGTGTCCGAGAGCTTCTTGTTGTCCCAGAACACCGAGTACGAGTCCACCTCCGGATTGGTGCCCTTGTACACCTTGATGCCGTGGTCCACCACCTTGAGGTCCTTGTGCAGCTCGGCTCCCCAGGAGTCCTGCACACAGTGACGGGGCCACAGGCGCTGCTTCATCGGCGGCGGACCGGCGAAGATGACCGTGTCAAAGACCTGGGCGGAATCCGCATCCAACTGGCGATAGGAGGGGAAACTTGTTAAGTGTCCGGCACTTCCGGTGCAATTACCGTGGCTGTCTTACCGCAGACGACTCGTCCATGGCTCGCATTTTGACATTATCAATAAATGAAACATGATCGCTGGGATGCCAGTCCAATGAGTAGAAGACGGCATCAAAGTCCACCGTATCCAGCAGCTTGTTGATGGGCTCCAGTATCTAAGGAAACGGAAGAGAGAACGGGGCCAGGGATGAGACGCTGGCAAGGTGGCACTTTCCCCCCACAAACTCAACTCGAGTGCCGAGTCCGTAATGCGACGAGACGGAAGTGCGTGTTATTAATTTTGACAAATTTTCATGTACCAGCCACAGACGATGTCAGTTGCCAGATGGAAATGGAAATGCGGCAGCGGCAGTGAGAGGGAGCGAGAGATCTCGACGACTTCCGGCGTGTGTCGCAGCGCGGATGCGACTTAAGTAAAGCATATCCGCTTCCGCCCCTGCACTCTCGCTCTCGCTCTCCTCCCTCTCTCTCTATCGCGACGCCCTCCGCTCCGCCGTCTCGTTATCATGCCTCTGCCACCGCAGGATCTGGTATTGAGGTCTGTCATCCAGAGCATCCCCCTGGACCGGCTTATCCTCATCTCATCTGGAGCGGCAATGGCTTTGCAGGCACGACCCGGAGCTCGAGCCCGAGCCGGGTTCGGGCCCTTCATTTTCATTTCTTGTTACGTTTTTATTTTTTTATGTCCTTCCGTCGTCGCCGCTTACCGCACCTGTCGGGGCTAAGCTGCTGGCCAGGTTGCTGCCAGAACTTCACTCCACTGCCAACAACAGTGATGTCGACTTGTCGATTTTTTAAGCGAACTTGGCATTAAAATAGAAAAATACCCTTAAGATCTTGCGCTTCTCTATTATTGCTTTTTGTTTCAGAATGAAAAATATAATAGTCTCTAAAAACAAACTGACTAAAACTTTTACAACAAATGGTTATCTTTGGAAATAAAATAATATCAAACATATTTTATTGAAATACATATATTCTTTTTAATTTCTTGAATGTTATTTAAGCAAATCTTGTCTAATTTTTCATCCTATTCCTGGTAACTTTAAATCGAAAGCTGGCTGGCAGCACTGACTCAGCCACACCCACTCTGCTCCCCCATTCCATTGGCACCCCTGCCATTTGTGACTCCGGCACTCACCTCGTGTCCTTGCTGCTGTGCACTGCAATTACTTATATCCAAGGAACCACTTATAAAATCATTTTGTACATCAACAATGAGGAACGCGTTCACCGGTCGCACAATCTGCCAGAAGGGAGAGGAGAAAACGTTAGAGCTGGGCAGGCAACGTGAGCAGCCACGAAAAAACGTGAGAAAAGGAAAACAGGAGCAGCGACAGCACAAAAAATGAAAGAAAATCGTAAGAAAAATTGTATGGGCCAAAGTAAGTGAAGCAGACGCCGCAAGGGCGGCGAGGGCGGCGAGGTGAGGGCTTTTCTGGGCGGACCCAAAGTACCTAAGCACAAACATGAAAAGCTAAAAAGAAAATTTGTATACATATATGGGCTCTGCATTAGCGGTGTATCAGAGTGTATGTGTGTGCCGGCTGATGAGTTTCTTTTTTCGCCGCCCTGCGTTATAAATGCGTTTTAAATGAAGTAAAAGCCAGTCGAAAAAAATGAGCGAATAAGAAAAAATAGAAATCTTTAAGGACCCCGCTGGCACAGACCCAACGAACAGTGAATGCTCTGAATAATGTTCCATGGTAAAAATGATAAATGTGTAGGGAATAACTGGGTATATTTTTCATATTCTTTGTTCAATTATGATTTCTAAAAATTGTATACTTTTTATAAGCTTATTAATAAATTTGTAGAAAATATAGATATTTCTTAGATATTTGCTACAATTATATTTGTATTTAGACAATTTATTGTTATTGTTTTCTTCTTAAGATATCCTTAACCTCATCAGAATAAAGGTTTTAACCTTTATTATTATGAATGATGAGTCCAACTTATTACATATTTCCTTATATAGTATTTTATTGTTTAAGATACGTACAAATTTGTTATAATTTAATTTAAAACAGACAACTACCCTAGCCAAATTCACAAGAACCCCACTCAATTTGGATGCATTTTTATCCGAGTGGCCAAACTTTAATAGTCATGCATAATATCCTTTTTTTAAGAGCATCTAAATTTCTCTCCCACCGACACACACACACACACACACCCGTAAGCACAGACACGCGCAGACACAGACACACACACAGTTACAGACATAGACAAACACACACAACACACACGAGGCGAAAGGCAGCTCGTTAGGTTGTCATTGCTATCTTGACTGGCAGCAGGAGCAAGAGCAGGAGCAGCGGCATCATCAACAGTGGCGAAAGCATCATCAACGTTGTCCTCCCAGCCCCGCTCCCAGCCCTATGATCCTTCTCATCCTCGTCCTTGTCGCTGGCTGTGGCTCACTGTAAGCTGATTATGTTCGAGCATATTTAAAATTAGTGAAGCGCTTTTAATTTGTTATTTATGTGCACGCTGATTATGAATGATTATGATCTATGCGCAAACACTGGCGAGACGCAGTTGCAGCTCCTGCTCCTGGTCCTGCGGCTCCTGCTGCCACTGGCTGTGCTCCTTTTGATTTGTGTTGTTTGGGCTAGCAGGGCATTTAAAATATGTCATCCAGCTAAATGCCTTAAAGCGCTGGAACGTGAGCTGCAGCAGCGGGCCACAGGCTCCGCAGGCAGCAGGCAGCAGGCAGGTGAACCGAAGGAGCCTGGAAGGCGGGCAGACAACGCTTAAGCAGTTGATGATTTATCACCATGTTGGCAGTCGCAGTTGCCACTGGGATGCAACCACTTTGGATGCCAGGAGCGGAGTACGGAGTACGGAGCACACCGAGTCGAGAGGAAGTGATTTACATTTACATGGCGAACATTCTCAACATTTTGAGAATAGTTTCCAGCAGGGGGGAAGCGGAGATAATAGTCGGATCAAGGTAGTTAATGTATCAATTTAGCCCAGTTCCTAGACCCCCTGGCTTCGAGTGCTTTCCGAATGTCTAAGTGAAAGGAAGTGCTGGGTAATTTGGGTTCAGGGAATTCCTGCGAAGATTAAATATCCGGGATATTGCTGGCGACAGCGACTAGGATATGCAGCTAATACGATAATAACTTTCACGCCGACATCCTCGACATCCTATATGCATATGTCACGAGAGAATTAAGCTGCAACAAGTTACGCATACGACGCGTTGTCTAGGCAGGGTTTTTTACTTGACTGACGTCTGCATTTTGTAACATCTTCAGTGGCTAACCAAACTCTTCATATTTGGTTCTCCAACTTTCCCATTTTTGCTCTGAGACCCCCGAGGGCTGTCGGCCCTTGTTAATTCAACTACAAATCAAATGCAGCCCCCGCCCTAGCCGGAACCCAACTCCAAACAATTAAGCCAGACACATTAGACAAGCCAGGGAGTTGATCCCAGTTGATAACTGGGGGCAAACATGGCCAAAGCCACAGAAGGCTTCGAACAACAGGCCCGGAGCCAGAGACTTGGCCGCAATTTGCACATCAAGTTGCTCTTCGCTCACCTCAAGAAATCAGGGCCCGCCCGGCATCCAATTACGGCCCATCTGGCACAGATGCTGCCCTGCTCGGCCGTCTGCCCGTCTGCCCGTCATCATCGCCCATCATCTTTCTGGTGCTGCAAAACTTGGCAAATTAACACGCGCCCGATTCCACCAGTATAAACAACTGACCTCTGGGCCTTTGTTATGGCCAACCGCTCCCCCCCGGAACAGCATCTTAATTTAAAGTTAAAACTATGAATCTCTGATGATGCTCTGCTCCAGAGCATTCCCATTCCACAAATATGTTTCAGTTAAATTAATTATTGAAGAGAGGGTTTCGGGGTGGAAGAACCACAGCGGCCACATTGGTTTCGGGGGGGTTGGAGAGAGTTCCTGGCACCTTTCGGCTACCACAGCAAATCTTAAATTCAAATTACACTTCAGACCCGAACAAAAGGACCAAGTTATAGAAATAACTTTGCCAGATCCACACACACACACACAAAACTAAGGTGGGAGTCGATTTCGGTGGCAGACGAATTTCGAAATCAGTAAAACCCGGGGCGCCGACGTTTTTGGGGTTAGGGCTCATTCCCGAGCCGGGTCGGGCCAACTCCGATTCAGCCAGGCAGACAAACTGTCAAAGTGTGAGCCAAAAAAGTTGCCAAGCTAAACGAGTGACGACGAGACGAGCGCCCCGAATCGAATGGAATCCAACTTGCTATTGAAGTATGTGCCAAAAAGGCGAACGTGCCGAAGCCAGGCGCAACCCAAACCCAAGCCCAAATCCAAGCCCAGATCCAGACGCCCTCACCGTCCTACAGAGCCATACATATATATACATATATATATGCTGTGGTGTCACACATATACCCCACAAACGCGCACCTTTCTGGGGCCGACGAGAGGAGGCAGGTGCTAAAGCAATTTCCGCTCCAAAATTGTTGCATAAGTTGGTCGGCGGCTTCCCGATATACGTATATATGTATACACCGATATGTGCGGAGATATATGCACAGATATATTTGGCATAGGCAGACAGTCCTCATCGTCCTGACAGTTTTGTGGATTTGTGGGCTGAGCCGGGCGGGCTCTGTCAGTTGCTGGAAAATTACATTATACAATTTATGCGGCTGCCAGACAGCAAGGAGTTGCCAGGACCTGCCGCCCAGCAGGTGGAAGTTGCAGCCGCCAAAAGAAATGAAAACCAACTATAAATAAGCGCCGAGAACTTCTGGGGTTATCGGGGCGAAAGACGGCGCGAATTCCAGCACGACTTATGGACGGATAGTGTGGAAATTGTTTTGCCTGAGCCGATTTCGATTAAGGCAAAAGTTTTGGAAAGGCTTTCCTGACAGCCGAGAGGAGAATTACATGCCAGGTGATTTATTGATTGTGTTTTAGGGCTTTCTATCCTAACTATCCCAACTAGAAATTAATTAAATATCTACAAATTCAATCTTTCTTTGGTTTTTATATAAATTCTGAATTTTAAAAGCTCGTTTTTTTAATTTGATTATAGGGCCCTTAAGCCCTAGTCACCTTACTGACAGGAAAACAAATTGGCGGCCACTCGAATTCTGGTAAATTTACATTCCATCTAAAGATGAAGGCGGGGGCCACCCTAGTTAACCTTCCATTTATCGTGTTTTTTCGCTGATTCCGTTCAAGAGCTTAAGAAATGGCGACTCATTTTTCAATAAAGTCCAATCAACTAAAACCAACTCTCAGACTGGTCAGTAAATCAATGAATCTTGCTCCTGCTTTCTCTGCCTCCTCCTCCTGCCTCTCTCTCTCTCTCTCTTTTTGTTCATTTTCTGTGACTTTTTCGGGGTATGTTATAAGTCATTAACTTTCTAAATAATCGCCGCAGCGTGTCAACTTTGGTCGTTAAACTTTCATCAGTCGGCAGTGGGAACGGCAAACGGTGAGGGAAAAATCCAGCGACCAGCAAAAATTAAGCTCGCCAGGGGGAAAATCGGGGCAGGAGACGGTGGAAAAACTGAGCGAAATTTATAGCACGATATTATTTTCCGCTCGATGAGCAGAGAAGTTGTGAGGCGACTTTTGGCACTCACTGTAATTCTCCTGCCGCCGAGATAGAGGACTCGCCGTGTCCTTTTCGGGTCTCGGTGTCGGTGTCGGTGCGTAACTGAGCACAAAAAAATGTGCCACATTTTGTGCCATAAATGAAGACATTATAAACGACACTGTCTCTGAAAGTCTGTGTTTGTGTGCGTGTATTGCTCACTTTCTCCCAGTACGAGTGTGTGTGTGTCTGTGAGAGTGGGGGCGAAGATTAACGGTAGACACTGTAAGACACTTAAAGCTGCTGAAGATTTTTGAGTTGCTTTATGACCATGGGTTCAATGAACTATATGATGATGCCTTGTATGATATATGGCTGCCACTCCCACTCATGGTGCCCATGCCAACGCACACTCGCTCATAAATGCACTAAGAGAATGGGGACGGAGCAGAAATATTTAAATTACATTTAATGCATGTACCTAAAAATCCTTAAAAATATATATATTTTCTTATTTATATTTCTTATCTTTTGCCACCTCTAGCCAGTATTAATTCAGCTGACTGAACCAACAACAACCATTTGCGATTGCCGCTGAATTCGTACTTGGGAATATTAATTTGATTTCCTTTTTTATGTGTCTTTATATCATTTTAAAGTTTATTGACGTGAACTAGTATTGTAAGCCTTTATGTTGTTCTAACATAATATAAATTTAAAAAAAAAAAAAAACAATTTGTTTATTTTTAAAGAAGGAAAAGGATGTGCCATCCCTGAATAAAATTTATACTTTAACAATTAATATAATTATATGGGAGAATCCCTTATATTTCAGTACATAAATATAAAACCATTACACTTTTTCTAAATACATTTTAAACGTGAACTCTTTAGAGAACCCATTACGTAAAATATATGATCATATTTATATGAATTTTTACGTACTATTTTTCGCTGTGCACGTGTGTTTGCTACAAAAGAGAAAACGAGCAGGTAAGGTGGCCATAAATTTATTATACGAGAAATAAAAGCAGTTTAAAGAAATGAAATATTTACGAACAAAAGCCAAAAATGAAAAAATGGTATGGTATGGCGTGTACTTGTACATGAAAAGAATGGTCCATTCAGGCGCCGCGCCGCTCGCAGTCAATTGAGAGGACCGAAAATGTTAAAGGAAGGCATAAACAAAGGAAATAGATTCGCATTAAATAAAGTGCCAGGCCAGCGAGTTTATCAGGAGAACTCTGCCGAATGTGTCCTTTCACCTTTGTCAATTAGTATTTTAAGTATATTATGTGCCCCGGGAAGAAAGCGAAGAAGGGACCCAAGCTGAAACCCAAACTCGAAGCCGAAATCAAGCCCAGGCTTCAGCTCAAGGCTTGTCCCTCGTCAAAAACGTGGCCGCCGTTCGTTGTTTCCCAGAAATGTGAAAGCCGCAGCATTTCACGCTTGGGGCAACTTTCGCATGGAGCCCTACCTTCCACCTTCCTTCCTCGCTCTGTGCAGTTGGTTAAAAAAGCATTTTCTGCACATTTAAGCACATAAATTACGCACTTTTGGGCAAATGCAAACACAATAAAAACATCAAAACGTAAGCGTGTCATATTGAATTATGTGTATAAATCAAAATTGGGGTAAATAAATGGACCGGGCTCGCGACTACCTTTTACATTTAAATGAATTCTGGACACGCGCAATCACTCCGTTGGGCAGCGGGCCTTCGGTCATATTATTTCCATAAATTTGCTTTCATTTCCATTTCCGTTTCCGCAACTTCAATCGATTTCAATGTGCAATCCCACAGCACTCACACAAATAAAGCTGTACAGATACAGATACAAATACAGACAGACAGGCAGCCGCAGGAGCCGCAAAATATTTAGCGACCGATGCAAATGATTTATGGCGTTAATGTTCTATTTATGCGTTTATTTAATTTGAGTCTGTGTGTGCCGCAGTTTCAGCCTCATAATTCTAAGCTCAACCCTCCGTGGCCCTCTTCACCGCCTGATTTGTTTATTATGCAAATTTTTCGGCTTGTTTGTTGTTTTCCCTATTTTTTTGGCGCTGCGCTTGTCTCGCTCTCTCTGATTTCCGCCTCACGCTTTATGCAAACGTTAAACTGCAAAATTACCATTTATGCAATTCATGCGGAAATACAAACAAAAGTCAATTTTATGGGCCAGCATTTCTCTTTTTCTTTTCCATCGAATTTATTTTATTTTTTCGCGGAAAAACTGTGACTGGCGGGGGTAGGGTTTCGTTAGGGGCTGTCATTTTTTAAGTGTTGCCGTTATTACAGTATCAGCTGCCGGAAGATTTCATTCGGCCTGCTTTTTTATGCGTTAATAAATTTTTTATACAATATTACGTGGAAGGGGCGGGCTCTGCCGTGTGGGCGGGCTAAATGGCATATCAAAAATAAAATGATTATTCTTCTTTCCCGCTTCTGAAATAATTTGTCGCGTGACAATGGAGGGCAGAACTCAACAGGCTACACATAAGCTGCCAGCACGGCGTATACGTAATGGGCATGTGGCCGGGATTGCAGGAGGCGTGTATGTCTGGGGATTGGGGATTGGGGATACGGGGTCATCAAAGTTGATGCCTCTTTGCCATAGGTGGGATAAATAAACACGCTGCTGGCTTACCATAGCCGCTCGTAAAACTCTAAAAATAGGATTAAAATAACAGGAGGTGTCATAAAAATGTTATAAAACTTGCACACACCAACACTTTACATTACACATTTTGGGGTCTCGACAATAATTTGAAATTTCCTAATGAAGCCATAATACTACATTAGAGAACCGGAATAAAATGTTGACGTTTTTAAATTGTGATGGGTTGTATTATAATATAATTTATTATAAAATATATAGAGATAAATAAAGTATTCCACTTTGGACTCTAAGTATTGTAACATTTTTATTTTACCTTCAATATTTTAAAGGTAGAATTCAATTCAAGAATATATGAAAGATTTAACAGATTTAACACTCTTTAATATTTATCCTAATCAAAAAACGCTTTTGGATAAGGCTTTTCTAAATACCTATTGCGAAACATTTAAACTTGTATAATCATATCAAAGAATAAAATAATTTACAAACAAACTAGAAATTCTCAGCCGAATCAGTTTAATTTTTGCAGAACTTCACCAAAAATAAAAGCCCGATTTTTATGTTTACTCAGAGGAAATTTCTTCGCCAACTATGATTTTCATCTTTCAACTTTCCAATCTGTGATATAAAACTATAAAATGAAAACGGAAATTTTTTGACCAATTCCCCTCCCAACAGCATTTCATTTCGATTGTTTTATCAGCAGGCTAAAGTTTCCAAGGAAAATTTCCCATCGAACTTTGATTTCCGTGCGAGAAATAAAAATTTGAATAAAATTTAAAACTTGCCGGAGCTTCAAGTGGCTTAAAGCAAGTCGCAAAATGAAAGCAGAAGTCCTTGCAAATTGGTACCATCACGTACGCAATTTTATGGCAGCGACTGTGGCAAACAAAGTTGTGATGCCGAGATGGAGATGTGCAAAAGTCATAGACTACGACAATAAAATTATTTGAAATTTTTTGTTCATTTCTATTTTAATATGCCGGGAAGAAGATGCCTTGAATGCAGCCGCCCATCGCGGCATCCCTTCATGTTTCCTACCCCAGTTCTGCGGCATTTTATTTGTCACGCGTTTTTATCACTTTACGTGCGGAGTGTGGCCACTGTGTGTGTGTGTGTGAGTGAGTCTGGGTGTGTATCTGTGTGAGGCAGTCCCAGCATCGGATTATCACATTTGCATATGCCGCCGACTGCCGCTGCCTCTGCCTCTCCTTCATCGTGACAGGACAGCGACGGACAGTGGGAAAAGTAGCATAGAAAGTATAAAAAAATGTCTGATGTTTAATCTTAAATGAAGAACACATTTATTAGGCGAAGGGAAAAGATGATTTCATTGAGAAAGTTTTAAGGAAATTTAAGAAAATATAATTTGAGACGAAAACAAGTATGTTTTTAGTTCCCTAAATATATATTAAATACGTCATAAAAATATAATAAAATATATTTAAAATGTAGAAGTAATCAACTGTCATTTTAAGATCTTTAAAAATAGGTCGTATCACACTGTGCGGAGTCCTCATGATGATGATGGAAGTGGATGTGGAAATGGTAGTGGCAAGGGGAATGGAACTGCGGATGGGAAATACGAAATGCGGAATGGAAATGATGATGAAAGCAATCCCCTTCCCCACCACACACACACATGCACAGAAGCCCCATGACGTGTGACATTCGCTGTAAGCGACATTTTACCGCTGCCCAAACCCCAAAATCCCCAGGATGAAGAACCCCCCTCGGAAGTTCTGGGACTGGGACTGATCAGGATTGAATTACACACACAATCCGAGCACTCGGCCACTTTGATTGCAAATTTTAGCTCCATGTGAGTTCGTGTGTGTGTGTGTGTGTGTGCGGTGCGTTGGGGGAAGCATGTTGACAAATATTTTATTATCACATTTTTTATGATTTTACGAGTCCCCGGATATGAATCACTGAATAACGCAAAACGTTAACCGCAAAACAAGAATCCATAAATAGTGGGATGCTGCGCAGTGTGTCCCGAGTGCGACTCACCGTTTTTATCCACTGGTTCCAGCAGAATTTGAACTCCTCCCTGTCGATGAAGCCATCGCCGTTCGTATCGAACACGGCGAAGATCTGCTCCAGGCGCTCGGGCGGCACATCGTAGATATGTCCCTTGTCGTTCCGGAACAGGGCCCGACAGATTAGCGAAAATTCTGACAGATTAAGGCGGTCATCGCTGTGAAAAAGGATGCAAAGTCGGGGTGAGCAGGGGAAGACATATTTAAATTTTCAATTTTTTATTTTATAATGTTTCCTAACGCTACAAGTTGATAACTTATAATTAGTGCGATAGTCACATATAAAACTTTCATTTCCACTGATAGTGTGATAAAATCTAGTAATCTTGAATTTAAGCGAATTATGTTAAAATTTGGCCATTGTTTCCAAGTCCTTGAATAATCCTTTAAATATTTGCTTAGGTTTAGGTTAGGTTAAGTTAATCAAGGGGTTCTTCAAGGGGTTGGACTGGCTTCTAAAATATCAAAGATTTCATTTTCAGTCTATTTTTTTAAAAAAAGTATCTCTTTCACTTTTTAAATAAATTTTAATTAAAATGGCCATAATCTACACAACAAATGACTTCGCACTTTACGTTTCCTTATTGGTTTTCAGTCACCTATTCTGTTCGAATCACTGAATGTAAAAAATGCCGGCGGTAGTTTAAATTAAACTATTTGAAATCACTTCAATTTAATCGACTTCAGCTCCAATATGGAAAATAAAATCAGTTTTTCTACCCGCTCAGTCAGTGAAATAAAATGATTGACCTTGTAAAAAGAGATTGTTTTTTTGCAGTTAAATTTCAGTCGCCGATTTCTGCATTTGCATATATTGATTTCATATTAAAAGTGTCGCACATAAAACTTTTCCACTTGTCAATTAGAATTAATGCATTCATGATGTTAAAATGGCCATGGTTATTATGCCCATTTATAATTCACTTTATGTCGGAAAACTTGTTTAAAACAAATCGTTTTGCCAGTTGTCCGACTAAAACATTTAATGGATCCAAGTACCGATTTATTTATTTATTTTATCAAGTGTCGAACATGCTATGAATATATTTTCAAATGCATTTTATTGTTCGTTTATTTATATCACCAAATAATCTACTTTGCGGCTTGCGGTGACAGTTTTCAGCAAGCTCACATATAATTATATAATTGTACAAACATAAGCGCTGGCTTGAATTTCAATTGGAGATTACATAATTGCAGGATAAATATAAATAATTGATTTAATAGAATACGAAACTCCGCGGGCATTTCTGTAATTTTTTATTGGTGGATTTTATTCACCATCACTCACCCGTCTTTGTCAAATGCCGTGAAACAGGCATCCATTGCTGAACCGTTTGAATCTTCGATGACAATTGGCGGTGTAGGTGAATCCATAACGGCGTCGATGTTGCCAACGTCCAAACAAAGCCAACAAATCCAACAGCCAACTCTCACTTAATGAAGCTCTGCAGCCAGCTGCAAGTTAAAGTGAAGCCATCAATAATAACAACCGCACACAGCCAGACACACACCCAGGCGCACACGTAAACACCCGGCCAGGCTACATATTTCCCTGCTATTTTCCCAGCCTTTTCCTGCCACCCACAGAGTCACCGCCTCTGCCACTCACTGTCTCGCTCTCGCTCGCTCCCGCGGTGTGCTCTGGGCCCGGCTTAGCCCGCTCGGCTTGAACGCTTGCCAGTTACTGACAAAACAGGCGCTCTCGCTTCGCGCTTCTGCTGCCGTTCCGATGGCCAAGCGCCGCTGATTTTCGCCTTGCCATAGATTTATCGAATAAACAAACGTTCGTTCCGCCGCCCGCACTTCGCTCATTGCCATGGCGACGACGTCATCTTGTGGTTTACTTTATTTATTTGATTTTCACCAGGCCAGGGGACTCACTCTCGACGCCCCCAATTTCCACTTTTCCGCATTTCCCATTTACACATCGCCCACCGAAGCTTTTGTGGCGGCGCCCGCAGACGATTACCTGGCGTTTTTCCTAATCAAAAAGTGCGCATTTTACACTGCAATCGTTCGGAAATGATGAACCTATTTTTTGCACTAGAAATTATGAAAACTTTTAGGTTTTCTATGAGCTTATTACCTCCTCTAGCTTTTTAGCATTAAGCGTAACGTTGTTTCAAAGAGTGCATCTGTAATTGCCAAGTACGTAATTGCCAGTAAATATTTATTTCATTTTATTTTTTGCCTGGTGCAACATGCTAAGGCAAGCTTTGAAATTATGGCACCACTCTCTATGGACAAAATTAATTTAAATGGAGCAGAAAAGTAGTCTTAAGCATGAAAAAGTTAGTCTGAAATATTAACCATAACCTGAAAGCAAAGTTAGTACCGATGACGTTCCTAGGTTAGGCAATGAGAAAATTGTGTAAATAACTTTTAACCAGTTAAATCCCAATCTTCCGGTTTTTTCCTCTGTATTTGCAGTGATTTCCGGTCGCTTCGCACCGAGTTTTTTGGGGCAGAGAGCTAATGGCAGGACACCAACCCAGCCAGGAGGCAAATGCGAAAGTTTTTGACATTTAGCCCCGAAATGCGGGCCTCCGCGTCGCAAGTCACGAATCGCAGTTGATAGTTGCGGATATGTGAGAGCGTTTTGAAAAGCGTCAAATAAGTGGAAGAAGTTGAAGGATCGAAAGGAGCCAAAGGAGCCAGTACAGTTGCGCGCACGGGGCTCGTGAGTTTCTGAGCCACCTGCTAACAAGGCCAATTGCTGCGGCTGCTCTGGCATTTCTGAGTGATTTTTCCACGCTCAAGTGTCAACTTTTCATCCAAGTTAACAAGGTAACTCCATCGTACTGTCGGTTTTTCCCGCCACCCGCCTCCCTCTCCACCCCAGGCTCTTTGTTATACTTTCCCTTTTGAGATTTTAGTTTTTAAGCCTCGGCTCTTGGTTTTCTTTTATTTGAGTTTCGTTTTACTAAAAAAAAAAACCAGAAGAGAAATATCCTTTCCTGCATACATTTACCTGCAGCTTACAATATTTCCATTTTCCATCTGCCCATTTGCCATTTCCCAAGGCCCAAACCCCAAACCCCTTCTCCACTCCCCCTGCCAGCTGCCGGTACAATAAGCCACAAAGCCATAGATTTCCATTTAACTTTTAGTCCTATTTCATCCAGAGCTACCCGGCTAAGCTCCCAACAATGTGTCCTGGTCCCGACTGATTTTTTTCGCTTTCTAGTACAACTAATGCGCAGCAGGCGATAAATTTAAATTTAGACGTGAATATATGTGGTGTTTACTTAATATTAAAGATTTATGCACAATATGTTGGCCGCATAAGGTACAAAAGACCGCAATAAAATAAAAAATATTGCCCATGATTTATGGGGGAAGGCGCAAGAGCCAGCGCCAGCCGATGGCCGAAGCCGATCGCCGAATATCGCTTTAAATTGCTTACAAAAGATGGATACCGATACAATAACAAGATTCGGTTTAATTTGGCCAATAACTTCTGGTCGCAGATAAACAAACATAAACATAAACATGAACAAAATGCCGGCGAGCGATAAAAATGCGCATAATTTCGTTGAGCTCGGCAGAAAGTTTGGCCAAATAAACTTGAGTACAACTCCACGCCCCCCGGGAAAAATACATCGGAATCGGAAGACCCTGCTCTGGCAGAAGCGCCCCGAAACACACTAATTGAAAACTATTTTTGGACGGCAGCTCGGGAGCCTTTGGGCCTTGGGCTTTGGGTCTTGAGTCCTGAGCCCTGGGACTCGGCTTTCGGGTTAATATGTAAATGGCGGATAACGCGAAATGTGCAAACTTTGGCTGCGAAACAATTTACGCGGCATTAAGCGAAACGCGTGCGCACACCTCACCTCGGAGAGAAAAGTCGACTTGGGACCCCGCTTCAGATTGCTTTCGATTAAAGTTGTCGACGTCAAAGTCATTGACTAAATAAGGAGCATCCATAAAAGCCAGCAAAAAGCGGCAAAGTAGTTAGCCCCAAACAGCGAACCCCCGAAAAGCCCCAGAAAAAAAACGGAGGAAAACCCGGGGAAAGAGAAAAAACTTTGACAATTTGAAAAGGTGGAGGGAGGGGAGGAAAAACGAAAGTTCCGTAAATGAAAGCCAGGCAAGGAATAAGAGAGAAATAACGAAGCCAGCACGTGTCCCGATTATGAGTTTGACTGCCAAAGGTGACGCCGGGTGGGGCTTTCGGGGGTTAAAACTTCAATTGTGATACAGCACAGAACAGATTTCAAGTTTGCCCCCAATAGATTTTGATGGCCGTGAATTGCTGTTAGCTGCGTGATGCCCCGCCACCTTGAAGGTTAAACAACTTCCGCTCCAAGGTAGAGAGGTTTTTTGTTGGGCTTTAGGATTTTTGAAAGGTGCTTTATAAAAGACACTTCGGTAAATAATTTTTGTTGTTTGTTTTCAAGCTGTTACTTAATAATTAATGTGGATTACACTAGCAATATTATATTGAACCTTTTTGTTATTTACTCTAAAAGAATAAAGGTTTGTGTATTTAATTTAATGAATATTTTTATTGCTTTTTATCGAAAGACGCATTCTAATAACTAGGCTATAACTACCTTCACAAAGTCTGTATATTAAATAGTGTTTTTATACCCGGTACCCATAGGGTACAAGGGTATTATAAGTTAGTGCAAACCGAGAATGTATGTAACAGGCAGAAGGAGGCATCTCCGGCCCTATAAAGTATATATATTATGGATCAGCGTCACCAGCCGAGTCGAATTCGGAGGATTAACAGCGTGACATGAGAATTGTATATATAAGACAAGAAGATCTTAAACAAAATAACCCTCAGAAACATTACAAAACTCACATGATGTCATTTATTAACTAAAATTATATAATAGGCAAGTTCCTTTCTGGAAATCATTTTATATTCTAATGGCTCTACCAATTTGGTAGATAATATTTTTGTAAAAGAGTTAATCAAACATGAAATCAATCAAAAGCGTTTACCTTAAGGATTAATCAGACAGTCACGAGCCAAAATTGAACTTGTTCTTTCAATTTTCAAAGCAACTTCCGCCGCCCTCCCGAAGTTAAGGAATCCGCAAAGCACTTGAAAACTTCTAATGCTCTTTCCGAGCACGAAAAACGGGGAAAACTTTAAGCTGCTACCATAA
The DNA here is from genome assembly GCA_008042535.1 of Drosophila tani. Taxonomy (NCBI): domain Eukaryota; kingdom Metazoa; phylum Arthropoda; class Insecta; order Diptera; family Drosophilidae; genus Drosophila; species Drosophila tani. The sequence goes on along the minus strand of VNJO01006386.1, from coordinate 56,548 downwards.
TTCAGCAGACGAGAGGGAGGAGGGGGGAGTGGGCTAAGCGGATGGAGATGGTTGCGGAAAAGACCGGGGTTAGGGCGGGGAAATGTCTTGCATAATTTGCCTGCAGAGCGCTGAAAAGTAAATTACCGCCTAAGACTTCCTGTATTTGTTGTTTTCGGCGGTGGGCGTGTCAAAAGTAGCTTGTCAGGACGATGGGATCAGCTAATAAACCACGCATCCCGGCCCAGGACACGAGCTGCAGGAGCAGAAGCAGGAACCAGAGCACCAGAGTGGCAGACACAGGAAGCAGGAGCCAAGTGGAGCATTTAAAAGCAAACGCCTCTGGGGTTCGTCAATTGAATTGCCAAAAAATTTAGCAGCTTCTGCTCGGGTGGTTCTCTGGATGGGGTGGATTTCGAGTGGATGGGCGAGTGAAAGGCGGAGAGAGGTTGGCTTTACACCCAGGAAAACGGTATTAAAATGGGTAACCAATTTTCGTTATATTAAATTCGATTTATATGTTCTTTGAGTGAGAGATTATTAAGAACTGAGTGGCACGTTAACGAGTAAAAATATTTATTTAAGATCGCCTTAATGGGTATGTGATATTAGCTGAGATTCTAGGCAGCTGAGCTCTTTATAAATATTTTAAATTAATAGAAAATTAAACAAAAATTACATAAAATCACTGAAACTCCAGGAAATTATAGAAATTTCTAAGGAAAGTTATCTCTACATACAATTAAGCTTAAATAAAAAGTTTTCAAAAGAATAATTATAGTTTAAAGTAAGTTAAGAATAGGTATATGTTGGCCTAATAAATTTCTGAAAACTTAGACCCTTTCCTTTGGATAACATCTCCTTAGTTACAAAAAGGAGCCTCCTTATCTGCATTATTTACTTGATATTACTTTTTCTCAAGGTGCAGATGGGACGGGGCCCAGTGTGTGCGCTGCCTATAAAAGGCTTTCAATTTTTCGTGCTGTCTGCCGCTCCGTGGTCCTTTGTATAGCTTTAATGCAGGCACGTCAGCAGCAGCAATTTGGAAAGGAGCAGCAGCGTTCGCTCGCAGGAGCCAAGGCAGTGGCTGTGGCAGTGGCAGGATCAGGAGGACGACAGGCTACGACATTGATGGATACGCAGTTAAGGAATGCCGAGTCAGCCCTTGCCTGCAGTAGCAGTAGGTGTCAGTCGGTTCCTCAGTTCGTCAGTCATCACAGCCTTCCATTCATCCATCCATCCATCCGTCCGTCTGTCCAACCGAGCGTGTGTGTGTCTGCGTGTGTTTGCCCGGGTGGTACGTGGTTGGCTTTTATCACTTGTTTGTATCTAAAAATACGTGGCCCACATGCCGCCTCTCATTTCATTTCATTTCACTTGGTTCGGTTTGGTTTTTCGTTTGGTTTTCCTTTCCGCTCTCACCTGCACCGCGCGCTTAAATACAAAATGATAAATTGCCATTTTGACTGCGGTCCCTGGTGCGGCTCCAGCCCTCAGTCCTCCAATTCGAATGTCAAAAACCCCCCACTCTCTTTGCACCTCCCTCCAGAGTTTGACCCAGCGCCACTGCAGAAACGCAATGAACTCGACTCTTCAGAGTCCCAGTTTGGGTATAATCAGTACGAGACTTGGTCTGGGGTATATTGTAATCCTGTAAATATCATTGTCATCAACATAAATCAAATATATCTTTTGTTTTTTACTATAATTTCTTAAGAAATAAGAAATAATGAATAATCACAAGTTCTAAGGAAGTTAAAAGTCTTTTCTTCCGGTAGGAAGACCATAACTATAGGTATTCTCATGGTCGGGGCAGCCCCACTTGAGCATTCTTACTTGTTTTCGGCCTCGCCTGCTGCCTTTTGGCCTGCAAACTGTTTTTGGCGCATTGGTTGGGCTAAAAATTTTTCACGTTACGCGCCGCTGATGTCGACGCCCAGATAACACTAAAACGCGAATTCTCGTACGTGTGGCCGTGCAAACACCACTACCACTAGCAGTGCCAATACCAATACCAATACCAATCCCTATACCAACACCAAGGCAAACAGCACGCACACAGCCCCACATCTGCATGCCCAGATGGAAGAGATAGAGAGTAGCGTTAATGGGCCGCCTCGGATCGTTGATTTCCATAGGCGGGGCAGGCACAGTGGAGCAGTAGTGCCTCTTCGCTCCCGGGAAACTTAATGGATTCAGAGAAAATGGCATGGCAAACGGGGTCACGGCAAAAGATTGTGCCAAGATTTCAAGACAATTCACCGTAAACTTTTGCAAGTTTTAGAAAAGAAAATACAGGTAAAATTTATCTCTGAAGCTTAGCTTCAACCTTCCCTTAAGAATTCTTAATGTGCGATTAAGCTAGAACCGATACTAATTCTTACTTAAATATAAAGACAATGATTTAATTTATGTATGACATTTAATATACATTAATATATATTATAATGGTAAGGTTGCGGTTTTCCAATCTTGCTCAGGGCAATTCTAAATTAGTTTTAAATATCAACACGAACTAACAGAATTCCCCTACAAAGTTCAGCCTCAAGCACTGAAGCAAACTTTCTTTGTCAGCACCTAAGTCAGCGTAATTTCAACATTTTAAAGGTCACCACACAAATGTCAAGGGCCAATTGAAGTTCACACATGGTTTTCATTAAGTTTTCAACAGCTAACTGCAAACAATCGCAACCTTTGCCCGCTTCCATTTTAATCTCCATTGAAATCGCACTCGACTATGGCTTTCCTCTGACTTGTCCCTATGTCCTTGCCCGGGACCCTAACCTAACCCTCCCTCGCCTTATCGGGTGTCTAGTGATAAACACTTTGCCGTACTCTCGGCCACCTCCTCCTCGTCCTGCGATACGGAAGCCATCCACACACAATTACCCATGCGAACCCTTTTGGCATTACACCAGCTCCGCCGCTCAAAGGGCCCGAATCCCGCCGTCCTCATACTAATCTGACATTGCAGCTTATCCCCGAACAAAACGACAGAGAGAGAGAGGACGAGGGGAAGGACATTCAGGACCCGGGATTGGGGCGGGACAGCACCAAAAAAGAAACCACTCACCGCAGAGCCAACTCAATTTGGTGGCCATCATTGCAAACGGCCAAAACACGGACAAAACAGTTGCAAACAGAGCAAACTTCAAATGCCAAATGGCGCACAACTTCATTTAAAAGGCATTACGACAAACATTTTGGCCAACAACTCTGATGGCAACAACAGTTTGCACCTTTTTGGCAAGAGCGTTGACATAAACGCCGGCCCATTAGCATTTTTTATGCATTAATGACAAGCCACAAAAATGGACACATCGTCATGCATATGAATGAGCCAAGGCGGCGCAGGATGCTGCCCATCGATGTGTGAGTGTGTGACAGGATACGTGGCCGTTCCCGTATGTGTGTGTGTGGCTGTGGGTGTACCAGGTCCGGGTATTCCGGCTATCCCGCACGCGACAATAGACACTAAAACTCATCAGGATGCGCCAAAACGAACACGGGATAAAAAGGGTCGAATGAAGGGGAAACTGAACCAAAGATACCTCTTGGTGAAATTAATTGAACGGTTTGGAAGGTGAGTAAGTATATAAGTAAGTAATCTTTAATTTAACCTAATCCCGAATTCGTAGGTTAATCTGCAATAGAAAAAGGATATGATGCCATGCCTCATACGTAAGCCTATTGTAGAGGTATAATATATCTATTAAATATTATTTTATATTTTTCACATAAAATATAACATATTTGGAATATATGTACAATATATGTACAATATATGTACAATATACAAATATGCCTAACAGTACATTTGCTGTTGATATTCTTATTTTTTATTTTAAAACGCCTTTAGAATATATTTCCCTAATGTAAAACAAGCTTCCTTTGTCAGCCTTGATCAAATATCAAAGTATTTGCAATTCTAAACAGATATATGTATATGATATTAGCTCGATTATTCTCTGTGGTCTCAGTCTAAAATCACTAGAAAATGTGAGAACACAAACCACATTTTAAAATAAAATAATAAACTACTTTCATTTAGTTTCAAATCTCTAACCATAACCTCCTAACCAGTGTGCATACTTCTCACTTCCACAACCTGGCCGTGGCTTAATAAATTTCGACTCTAAAAAAGCGCTGGAAAAAAGATTTTTGACAAACTGCGCATAGATGGCGGGCTCTGAAGATGGCGCCTCGGTTGATAAGCGCTCCCAATTGCGGATGTTTTGAATAATCGATGCTTCCTGCTGCCATGAATGTGTGTGCGCGCTGTGTCTGTGCGGGGTGGGGTGTGTGTATGTGCCTGTGCAGGGCCCTAGTTTATTTTCCTTTCTATGGGAAACTACGCTTTTTTTCAACGCCTGGGCCACGTTGATTTTTTCACATAAATTTCAATTCTGAATCGCTCGCATTTTGCATTCATATGCAAAATTTCGTGTTTCGTCTGCGCATTTTTATTTGCCAATTAAAAACAGCCGCAGGCCTTGCATGAAGCGCTGCGGCAGCGTGGAATTTAAATTTAAATACAAATTGTTTGCAGTTTCTTCTATTTTGACGCAGGACACCGGGACACTGGGAAGCCTTTGGATGCGCATGCTGCACCTGCAGCGGGGCAGAGAGCCAAAGCCAATTGCAGGGTGTTGCATTTAAATTGCACATTGAACTTTGACATTCCGATAGCAATGCGGCAGAGCCGGAGCGATGGCAGATAGGATCTGCCACCTGCAGGTGCAGGCTGCAGCAGGCAGTCCCAGTTTGCAGTTCCCTCGGGAAGCGCAATTTATTGGCCAAATATGCAAGCGAAACGAACTGCAGCTAAATGCAAGTGAAATGTCAGCCTGCGCTGGGGCGGGAAGCGGGGGGAATGCCAGAAGAATGCCACAAGCACGGGCTCAAAGCTCACAGTGAAAGTTCTCAGGACAGAATTCTTTACATGGCCAATTGTCTCACAAGCCCCTTTCTCTCTTTTCTCTAGAGACTTTTAAAATCAAATTTAATGTCACAAAAGGTATGGATGATCATACAATAATACATAAGAAACATAAAAAAAATAAACAAAAATCTTTAAGCGGTTTTAAAAATATAAGAAAACAATTCTAAGGCAATTTACTTCTTTTAAGCTTTAAATTCTTTGTAAACTTATTAAATAATAGTATTTAAATTTAGTATATAACTTACAACCTTAATATTAATTTTACTGCAATTCTAATTCAGCTTAGCTAGGCTCCACCGTATTCCTAGCGTTCGTTAGGACACGTGTTGTTAGTTTACGTTATTGATTGCGTCATGAAATATTGAAAGATTGTTAGGTAAATGGCGGAAGGGTTGACAGCGTATGGCTGGGAGGGATTGTTGGGGTAATTCCATGGCAAATGCAGGCCATGCAGCCAACTTGAAATTGAATCAAGGCCATTCCAGAAACCCGAAAAGGTCACATCGATAACTAAGTTTTCAAGAAATTTTCCATTTCAATCAGGGAAACAGAAATAGACTTGACGTGGTTAGTAGTCGTTCTACAAAAGGTCATAGACTTTTATTAGTGCCATTTTGCTCAAAAATCGAATATTTGATACCAAGATATCCTTTACGATTTGTTATTACGATTTTTAGGAGCTTATTTTGCAAACCAATCCAAGGGTATTAATAAATGTAAGGCCAAAAACTTCCTAAATCTATTTAGTGGTATACTAACTTTTGTTTCTAACAGATTAATTCATAAGATTAACCCTAATGTCAACCTAACTACCAACATACTTCGAGTCAGAGGCTTGAAAAATATTTATTTTATTGCTTGCTCAAAACCGTATCAACAAAAAATACCCATTGCTTCTTAATTAAGCTTGAGGGAGGTAAACATTTATTATTTAATATTCAAACGAAAATCTTCAGTGTTATAAGGATTAAAGGGAGTTCCTTTTCGTAACCTTAGCTAAATCGGGGCCGAAATCGCTTTGTAGAACACATGCACACGAATAGATATGTGTGTAATCTGTTGTGCACACGCATTCAAATGGACAACTGGAGGCATTCAATTCAGGTCACTTGCCATCCTGCTGCCCCGGAACAGTGCCGGGTGGATGAGCGGCAATGATTTGATTTGATTTCAATTTCGGGCCACTTTAAATTGTCTTAACCTAAACACAGGCCGACTCCGATGGGCATTCGCAGATAGGCCAGAGCGAGAGCGATGCAGGACCTTAATGGCAGATAAATTAAGTAGCTTAGCCAAGACAAAAGGCCGGAGAAGAATGGTCATTGAGCCAAACGGTTAAGCTGCTTAAAATCAGGGCCCAAAATATTCCACCCACCGAAACTAAGCCGGCGGGAAAACTGTGGAAATTGGGGAAAAACTAAAATAACAATAAGTGGTGGCGGCGTCGGGGGGCAGGGACGGACAGGCTCCCTTCAAGTGGAAGCAGCTGCTTGATTGATTGATTGATTTAAATTAAAGGCATTAAGTGGTCGGCCGGACGTTGAATTTAATCGATCAAGGACGCCGCCGAGCACCACAATTTCCCAATTGAAAATTGCTTTATGTGCGCCTTCAGCTGCTTAACTTCATCGTAATGTCATTTTCGAGCCAAGGATGAAGACGAGCCTGGTCCAGGAGCAGGGCCAGGACACTTCACTACAGCTCAGTTCATATTATGTCCTCGTATTTTACGACACAAGCAGGCGGTGCCCGAATTTACGTTGCTCCTTCGAGGCCCTATCCTCCTCTCCTGCGCCTTTTTGCTCCGGCATACCAAATAAACCAACAAATCAATTTGCCAGGTGCCAGGACACCGACGTCAGGAGCTACGCTTAGCTTTATTTCACTCTTGGCCGAGATTTATGAGCCAAGGGCGCGTGAGCTGGAAAAAAAGCTTCGAACAGGGGCCGAAAGACGATGATGGAGGGTGTGAGAGGAGCCGGCAAATTGTTTTTGTCTTTCCTTACTTTCTTCCCCCACCACGCTCGGGCTAAGGAGAGCAAAAAGGACACTTCTCCTGCCAGTCGACCAGCTTTGGCTGACCAGTCAGCATTTATTATTTATAATAGTCGACGGCTCGCCTTTTTGCCTGGCAACCTTTTCTAATAGATGGCACCGGGCCCAAACCATTCCCATTCCCAATCTCAATCCCAATTCCAATCCCGTTCCCAGCACGAAATTCCAATCCCTGGCCAATCCGCCACCCACTAGAGCACTTTGTGCCACATTCAATTGCTTTGCCAGTTTGTTCCTAGGCGGGCTTCTTTTTGCTGCTGCTGCTGCTGCTACTGGTATTGCTATCGGTAAACATTTTATTGTCACACACTTGGCACAAATGGGACATCGCCTGCTGCCTCTATTTCCTCCAGTTTCCTCTGACCCACCCAGACCCAGACCCAAGCCCCAGACCATCCCATTCCCCCGCATTCTCGTACATCTCGACTCTTATGCGGCAATCACGGCAGCAAACAGTCAACAATGAGATTTGTTTTTGGTTTAAGAGTCTAAGAGCTTTTCAATGCAATCTGCAATAGTCAAAGGTAATACAGGAATCAAGTGAGCTCTGTAATGGCTTTCTATTCTGTGCAAAGAATTCTATAAAATATGGTAGCTAATAAAAATTGAACAGGAATGCGACGGAAATTCCTATTAGTAATAAAGGAAGCTGTTCCTGGCAAAACTAAAGTTTACGGCACAATTCGAATTTCCATGTTTAAATTTTTATTGAAAATTTATATTCAAATAGAATTTCCACAGACATTCGAACCTACAACTGCTTTGAAAGTGCAATATCGCTTTAGCTTTAAAGGATAAATAACATTTTTCCAAAAATAAACAGAAAATGTTGGCAAATAGTAATCGGTTTAATTTATACTGGGTACAAGGGTACTATTGCTTAGTGCAATGCAACTATTGCTATTAAAAGTTCAAAAATAAAAGAGAAAGTAGAAAGCAAGCTAACTTTGGCAAGTCTTGCAATTATGGCAAAATTGCTTAGTTAATATATATGCCCAGGTCGTTTCTGGTGCTATATGATGCAAGATATTTAAAATGTAGCGAAACGAATAAAAACGAGAAAGAAAGCTAACTTCGGTAAACCGAAGTTGGTATACCCTTGCAGTCTGCAATTGGATCATTGAAAATCGAACCATTTTAGTAATGTTGAAAAAACATCGAATTTTGTAAATTTTACATTTTACATGTAGAATTTTACATTTTCATATAAATGGACCGATCGCTTCTATGGCAGCTATATGATATAATAGACCGATCTTAATGAAATTAAAACCGTAATTCTAGAACCTTAAAAAACTGCTACATCTCAAAATTTATAGAAATTCGTTGAAAAACAGAGAAGTAAAATTTTTTTTTATATTAATTTCGCCATCATTCCTATGGCAGCTATAGGATATAGTAGTCCGATTTCGGTCGTTCCGACATATATACTGCGTGCTAAAGAAATAAGACTATGCAGAAAATTTCACCTCGATAGCTCAAAAACTGAGAGACTAGTTCGCGTAGAAACCGACAGACGGACAGACGGACAGACGGACAGACGGACAGACAGACGGACATGGCTAGATCGACTCGGCTGGTGATGCTGATCAAGAATATATATACTTTATGGGGTCGGAGATGCCTCCTTCACTGCGTTGCAAACATCTGGTCAAAATTATAATACCCTCTGCAAGGGTATAAAAATAATATTTTAAAGCCAAGTAACTTGATTCTGCGTAGTCAACTTTTGATGACAATTATAATACTCTGAAACATCGTTAAAGGCTGTTCAGTATTTATACCTCGAAAACTTTGTTTTGTTTAAAAAAACTCTTTAAAAGTTATTTTATTAAACGAAAAATAAATTTAATATATACAACACTATCTATATTTAAAACAAAAATGTTAGGAAACTGGCAAATATTTCATTGAATTAAGAGATATTAACCTTAAGATATTTAAATAAATATTTCTTAATGACCGTTAATTTTTTTTCAATCGAATTCTTGACTAAGTATGTAGTTTTATTATTTTAATTCTGTATTTTAAGGAACCCCTTAATATCTAAAATGTTAATAAATCTAGTTAAAACGTTGAAAACACTTGGATCCGATATATGAACCCCACATCGCAAGTGTCGAAAAAAAGTGGCCGAAAACCCAAGCGATTCCGAGTCCGGACATTCAGGAACCATCATTGTTTATTTATCGTTTTTAATTCGCCCGTTCTTTATTCATTTTTTCCCATCGATTTCCTGGCAACGTTTTTTGTGATATTATCCTGATTTTCCGCTTATTGTTGTTGGCTTTTTTCGCCAAAAAACCCCCCTCTTTTGGGTTACCTTTCTTACGTTTTTCATGGTCTGTTAAGCCTTTTCGGTCATTTGACTTATTGGTTTTTGTCGAAAGGCGAAAAAGAGATGGTGGATCCCCGGCTTCCCGGCTTCCTCGGCATAATGCAGCGGGCAGGGAAAGCCCGGCTAGTGGCCGGTGGACGGTGGTCAGTGTGCTCAATGCGTCCGTATATGGGGCTCTGGGCTGCAGGGGATCGGTCTGTTTGCCCGCCCACTCACATGGAAGGGGCGGCTCCTGTTTGTCTTGTCCACTTCCCACGGCCTTGTGTTCTTGCTTTGTGTCAGTACACCGTGTGTGTGTGAGTGTGAGTGTGCGAGTGTTTGTCCATACACAAAGATAACATGGCGAGCAAGGCTCCAAAGAAAAGGTCGCCATGGCGTCCAAACACACAGGCACTCACACTCAGACTCACATCAGAGACAGTATGTGTTGCACAGAAGAAATTGGCGAGCGATTGCAACAAGCAAGGTATCAGGTTACACTCTCTGTTTATAGTCACGAGCTGTTTGCAATACCAATTTGTATATCATTCAAATTGATATAAATAATACAGCACACATGTCCGCAGCCAGGACACATCGATACGAACATCGAGTATATTCATGGAAATGTGATTTGTGGCGCATATTTGTCTTTGAAAATTTGAGAAATTTCCTTCGTCCATTGTTGTGTGAATCGGTTTACGAATGGCAATAAAATGGGTATCACGTTCTATTGACGAACTTTAAGGGGGTCAGAGGGAATCAATGCGTGAAAGGGATTTTCGGATATTCAAGAAGATTGTATAAAGTTTCTTTCGTTTATATCTCTAATAACATAATTTGATTTACACGTAACATGACTAAGCAACGTGGAAATATTAATTAATTAATTGGTAAGCTTAATAAGACGTTCCTGTGAAAATAGAAAGAATAAAAAATAAGCATCAACCCTCTTAAGAATAAAGGCCACCCCTAAAAAAAAGGGTCAAAACGAGCTGGACTATATAATTAATATAAGAGCTGTCCAATGGGAAGGGGCAACCAAATATTTCCCTCGTTTTCCCCTGCTAAATGAAAATATTCTTTATGACCAAAGAAGATTTTGATTGTATAATTTAATTAGTTTCAGCACTCAGACTTCGGCGGGGGGGGAAACTCTATAAATAACCCATTAAGTGGCCGCAGAAACTTTATCTTCCGCCGATGGTAATCATCTCAGTTAACCGGAGCTGGACTCCAGTCCATCTGAGTGGCTTCGTTCAATTTCAAACTGTTGTGGGCAATTATTGTAAGTTTCCATCTGCTCTCAATTTCGCTTTAAGTGCTGCCACCGCCGGGTCCGCAGCGGCCCCGCCTCGTTTTCAATTAAGTGAACACACCCCCGCAGCTTCGGCCCCAAACGCTGGTTTCATTATTACCAAGTTGCCAAATACAAACAGGCCAAAAAAGCAAGAGCGAAAACAAAGAAGGCGAAAAATCCATGAAAATTGTTGCCGCAATATTGAAAATGCGCCGTATTTGGGTTGCTCAAAGTAGCCCCCGAGTGCCGTCCGTCCGCGTCCCCCCCGCTACAAATTGAGCAACAAATCCGCCCGTCGCCCCTGGAAAAAGCAAGAAAAACAATCGGCAGCAGATTAAGTTCATGCCATGCTGCAGTTACATTTACAGTTACAGATTTTCGCCAGAGCCGCTACCCCCCAGCAGAAGCCCCAACACCAAGCCCAGCCCCTGGCAACGTTTGCTCCCCTTTTTCATATTCATTTTTGCACATTTTCTGCTATATGTGTGGCCCAAAACAAATGTTGCCCGAAACCGATTTTCACCCGCCCGGGGAAAACCCATTCTGGGCATCCTTTCAGACTCTTTTCGTTTGCGCTTTTCAGGATCATTGGCAGCGGCTTCATAGAGCGGGGGTTACAGTTTCGGAAGTGTGAGAAAACGTTGCGAAAATATGTCACAACATTTGTTACACATTTTCGGGTCAATTTTTTATTGCATCTTTCGGGCACACTCCCCCCTTCTGCATAAGCTGGGGCGACCCACATGATCCAAAGTCCTGTCACAGCTGCTGGCAACTGCCCTGCCTTTCCTTTCCCTTTCTTGGGAAAACCCCGCCCGGATAACACCTCCCTACATGAAGCGACTCCTCCTCCTCCTCCGCCGGCACCCCTTGTGTCATTGACACTAGCGTGTCTTTTGGTGCTTCCAATTAAAATCCATTCAGCTGTAAAATCGTAAACAGTTTTGTACAGAACACAAAAACAAAAAAGAAAACAGAGTCCCCCGGGTCTGCTGATGATGGTGATGAGAAAACTATTTTGTCACTCTTAAAAATACATTGATAGCGAGTGAGAGAGGAAAAATGGGAATAAAATAAAGACCGGCTCCATTAATCGAACGCTCCATCTGTCACGTACTAAAATTGAATTTAAAATTGAATTTGCTGTCCATTTGCACTCGGTGTTTTCACTAAACTCATTAGTTTTCCTCGGTTTCAATTAAGGGTTGATATATTATACACTTTGAACTCTTTTTTTTAAAGGTACCTCGTATTGTTACAAAATTAAACATAACAAATATATAGAATTATTAAAACAAATTAATATTTTAACACAATTCTTCCTTTCAATATGCCATCCAAAAGGTTGGTTACGTAGACTGTAAACATTTCAAATAATTCCGGTATCTACTCATTTGTTAAGACGCTAATTCATTCTTTTTTATTTAGTTTATTGTGGCTCGCAATATATTTTACCTGTGAAGAGAACAAAAGCATTAAATTATTCTTTTCCGGTTCGAATAATTTGTATTTCCCAATTTGTAACTATTCGAATTTTAGAGGCATGACGCAAGTTGTATTATTCACTTTTGTTCAATTAAAAAGTCAAGCAATGGAAATAAAATTCCCGAACAATAAACAAAAAGCAAAGCAGCTATTATTGAAAAATCCCCGAGCAGCGGAAGATTTGCCACCGTCTTGGTCTGAAAACTGATGATATTTGCAATCACTATGCCAGCCTGATTGACCTCTCACCTACTGGGTATCAACACGGTCAGAATAAAGGCCAATTAATTATGCACAACAAACGGGTGACCCCCAGCCGAGGAACACCGAACGGCAGAACAACAATATACATTTACTATATAGAACGGGGCAACACAAAACGCCAAATCCAACGGCTGTTCCGTCCGTCCGGCTGTCCAGTAATTGTTGCTTTAATTGTTGTGCAATTCCCCCGAACCCAAACCTGAGAACGTAGACCCCAGCACAGAGCACAAAGCTCAAGACCCCACCCAAAAACCAGTCTCGATTCAACCAGCCTAAGCTGCAAAGGGGGAACGGAATAAGGGGACAGCTCGATCTGAGGCTGCTGCGCCAATGTCGACCGCAAATTAATTTACAACGTAAACTGCAAAATTGAAAATTATGTTGTAATTACTCAATTCTGACGTTTTTCCCATTGACCCAAATTTATGGGGCCGTACACATACATATACATATACCTATACCTATACCTATACACCCAAGCACACCCACACACGAAGGCGCTTCCTTGTGGACTCTTCTTGGCGCTGCGCTTGGATTTGCTTGCACTGCGAGAAGGATTATCATTAAATCCTCAGCGTGGAGGAATTCTAAAAAAGGTTAAAAGCACTCCTTATATATTTTGTAAATTAGTGTTAAAAGTCCAGCAAGATTAATTAGATTGGAAATAATATTGAAACTATTTTATTAGACTCTGATCAGCGCTTTGGATTTTATTTTGAATACATTTAGAGTTATTTCATATTTAAAATCTTTAATATTTAAAATAAGTAGCAATATAAGATTACTATTTTCTGTAATAACTAATCTTAATGTTAACAATCGGGTTTCCCCTTATAGATATCCCTATTCCGCTCAGTGTGTCCTCAGTGTTCGTGTCTGGCCTCAACCTTTCTGCCAATTTAAATGCGTAATTATAACGAGTGCCAGAGAGCAGTTAGAGTCCGTTCTGGCCTGCATATTAATTACGTTCACGGTGCCGCACAAAAGCGGAGCAATGAAAGGGGGAGCGAGGCGAGACTTGGCCCGGCCGAAAGCGGACAAGACAATAGGAATTTTAATCAAGGATCAGCGTGCTCGAATTTATTTAAAGGTGGGCCAGCATAGCCTCCCCGCCCCAACAGAGTTATCCTTCCCTCCCTGGACCCTCCTTCGAGCATTGGTTGGTAATCTGGTCAGCGTCTTTCTGGCATGCCGAGAATGCCTTTCTCTCGCCCCCGCCACCCATCGACTGTGGGCCAATTGTGTGTGGAACGGACAAGTAAGGGCTAATTAAGAGCAGGATGACAAGGCGGAGAAATGGATTTCGTTCAAGCAGTCTTATGCGGACTTTGGATTTGTTGTTACTGCCACGCAATGGAAATAGTGAATGGTAGATAACCACGATCTTCGCCCTTTGGCCACCGCTGGTCCGACATGCTTCCAGTTGTTTCCGTAGTGTAGCGGTTATCACGTGTGCTTCACACGCACAAGGTCCCCGGTTCGAACCCGGGCGGGAACAAATGGGATTTTTTTTTATTTTGTTATTTTTGACATCAAAATTAATATGACAATATGAAAATGTAACATATTATAAGTATTTTGTATTTTATTGACAATAAAGTTACGTAATAAATACAATTTCAAACTTGTCTAATACCAAAGGACTGAGCCTCGATAAAGAGGAAAAACAGTGTAAAAGTTATGCTTTTAACATTTTCTACTATTATATAATATTTATTACCCCTCTTTTCACTTCATTTCGAATTTACTAATATTTTTGTACCTCATGCTAAACATACTAAGGCGGAGTTCCTCGGCTTTCCCAANAGCGTGCTCGAATTTATTTAAAGGTGGGCCAGCATAGCCTCCCCGCCCCAACAGAGTTATCCTTCCCTCCCTGGACCCTCCTTCGAGCATTGGTTGGTAATCTGGTCAGCGTCTTTCTGGCATGCCGAGAATGCCTTTCTCTCGCCCCCGCCACCCATCGACTGTGGGCCAATTGTGTGTGGAACGGACAAGTAAGGGCTAATTAAGAGCAGGATGACAAGGCGGAGAAATGGATTTCGTTCAAGCAGTCTTATGCGGACTTTGGATTTGTTGTTACTGCCACGCAATGGAAATAGTGAATGGTAGATAACCACGATCTTCGCCCTTTGGCCACCGCTGGTCCGACATGCTTCCAGTTGTTTCCGTAGTGTAGCGGTTATCACGTGTGCTTCACACGCACAAGGTCCCCGGTTCGAACCCGGGCGGGAACAAATGGGATTTTTTTTTATTTTGTTATTTTTGACATCAAAATTAATATGACAATATGAAAATGTAACATATTATAAGTATTTTGTATTTTATTGACAATAAAGTTACGTAATAAATACAATTTCAAACTTGTCTAATACCAAAGGACTGAGCCTCGATAAAGAGGAAAAACAGTGTAAAAGTTATGCTTTTAACATTTTCTACTATTATATAATATTTATTACCCCTCTTTTCACTTCATTTCGAATTTACTAATATTTTTGTACCTCATGCTAAACATACTAAGGCGGAGTTCCTCGGCTTTCCCAAGAAAACGTTCTTTTTTATTTCAGCATTCCCTTCGCATTTTATTATTTAATTTTTGTGAGGAACTCTAGTAGAAATGTATTATCAAATGTTGTATGCTGTTACGATATTTTTACTAGTGTCCCATTATAAACAATTGTTATTGAACAAAAAACTAATCATACATAATATTAGACACATATGCATTTTTGTGGTAGCTGCAGCGTCTCATTATTTCCAAATAATCTTCCTAGACATTAGTTCACTTTTATTAAGAGCTTAGTTTTGTAATTAAATAATCATGAACGGATATAAATAGATCCAGTGAAGGTCCAAATGCTCGTTTGCTGTTAACAGGCTCTAAGCAGACCGATCTCCAAGCGTTTCCGTAGTGTAGCGGTTATCACGTGTGCTTCACACGCACAAGGTCCCCGGTTCGAACCCGGGCGGGAACAGTCGAAGTTCTTTTTTTGCTTTTTTTTATTTTTTATTTTTATTTGTGTTTGTCAAATACTATTTGATGACAGGTGATAGGTAAGCTCACCACGATTATAATTGAATTGTGTTGGGGCAGGTTGTGGTTTAAGTTATCGATCAACCAAATCAAATTTGGACAAATAATTAAATGGTTTTACAAATATTTTGTAACTATAAAAATATTGTTACTACAGAAATTTAGATGCAAAAATATAAATGCATAATAAGATAAAAATAAGATTGTATACTGATGACAGTTTACTATTTAACGAAATTAGATACTGACACATATTTTCATCTTAAATGATAAAATATCGGCAATAAATGAGTAATTGAATATAAAATTAATAATTGTAAATGATAAGAGACCCTTAAATCAGAATCTTTAATTAATAAATTATCATAAAACCATATAAAACAAAAATTAGGTTTTATAATTTCATAATTGCTAACATCGTTGGAATAACATAAGCATAAAGCTTTCATGTATTATCTTAACATAACAGCTATGTTCGGATGCTGGAGCTTAAAGCTTTTACATTTACACTAAGCAACACAAGTGAGGAAAAATTGTACACATAAATAAAAAAAAAAGCATTCTCTTCTGGTGAAATTAACATATTTACACTTCGAGTGACTCAACATTTTCAGGGCCAACTTAAAACTCGCATGACCTTTTTGACTTCTCTCTACATTACGCATGCACTCGCGACTCTCCCTTATAAGGGAGCTTTTCTCTCTTCTCTTCAGGTACTTACCACGCGTTTAGCCAAGAAAGCTCCGTATAAACAAAACACACGGAGCTTTCGGGTCCCACGCACAGCAGCAGCAACAATGTGAAATTGGCGATTATCAGCGCACTAATTATACAATATTATGATTTATAAATGTGGTAAATCATCACAGTAAGTACAGGTTGTAATTTAAGTACTTGAGTAGCACATCGAACTGCCGAATTGATTAATTATTTAAAATTCTAAGAGGCAATACGCGCACTTTGCCGGTTGGAGGGAAACCAGTCGCGTCCGTCAGCTGTGAAAGCTCAATGCCAACTGAGTGCTTAATATATATGTACGCTTTTTGAAGAGCAAGTCATTGGAAAGAGAGAACCGGCAAAAAATAAACTTTATGCAATTGCTCACGTTTGTTTACCAAGTGTTTCCCAGTTAGTGATAAAAAAAAACTCCTCTGTGGATGAATGAACTTATCAGGCTGTCTCATCACCATTGATAATTTTAGGAATGTCAAGCACTATTACTTAATCACCGCGTAAGCATGAGAATTACCAGCTCCATAACGTACTTTGTTCGATTTCTGACTGTAATTGCCGGTTGGTAGAACGGACACATGTTGAGCAGAAACCGAAATCAATATCAAACATCTACAAATGGCGTTACACTCCCTTCCGCTCGTTGATCGAAAATCATACGAGTATTAGCGTTGTTGGGAACCACTCAAAATAATTAGCTCCGGTTCATTGGGTTCTATTTGCGTTACATCACTGGCGAAGCGATCTCACTCCACAGCGAAATAAATTAATGCAGTCATGTAACAAGCTGTAAATTTTACTTACTATAAATAAATCACGACACATTGGGTACAAAGCGTTGGAAAGGTATTATAACTTAGTGCCAAGCGAAAATGTGTATAAGGTGCATCTCCAACTCTATTTGCTTAATGTTTTGTAAAAACACCTCGATCTCAGAGACCGTAATATTAAGTTTGTTCCCTAACTTCCCACATCAAGCATTAATGACAGATATGTAACCAAGATATAGCCCTGAATTTCAGTCGAAAGCAAACATATACAAAAAGATATACTTACTTGAGCGGATAATTTCTAAACTTAATTAAAATGTAATAAAAAACATGGAAGTTAATGGAAAATAAGGATGCACACCATTATTCCTTCTCGTTCGCTCTCACACATCTAACCATCTGAGTCGTGTTTCAAACCGAGAGTTTAAAGCCCGGCTGTACAAGACTTTGTTGTCTTTTATTTTTTGAGTTGATCTGCATTTTGCGCTTAGTTTCCAAAACTATAATATTAAGAATTTTGAAAATTCGTCTCTTAACACAGAAATATGTGAGTTCATATATTTAATCAATCAAAGATATTGTCTTCACACACTTTATTTATAATCTTTAAATATTTAATAATTTAGTCAACAAATGCTACACATTAGAGCTGCGGTTAATAAATAGGAGGCTGCACATAGAACAGGACGAGGAGGGGAGGGACATTAAGAGTACATAGACTAGTGTTACCTAAACCTAGGCTACAGTTACGACTAAGGTGGATCGGGTGGATCGACTGTACGATCAGTCCCTCGTATGATCGCGTATCCAGTCCAGATATTCGGTGACACGTGTGTAGACACCTGAGAGAGATATAAAGGTTTAATAATAATAGCCAGGGAAAGGAGGATCTATCCTACCTGGGTAGCCAGGTTCACCGCACTTGTTGCCAAACGAAACCACTCCCAGCTGGACCCAGTGGGAGTCATATCGCATCATCAGAGGACCGCCAGAATCGCCCTTTAAAACAACGGAAATATAGAAAATTAATGCCTCCTTTAGGCAGGATTAGATGCATTGACTGACCTGGCAGGCATCCACCCCGCCGTCCGAATATCCTGCGCAGATAAAGTTCTCGTTGATCGGCTGGAAGTAGCTGCGATCGCAGTCCTCGTTCCGCCAGATGGGCAGCTCCGCCTGCCGCTGGCTGGTGGACTCCTTGCCGCCGTAGTATGTGGTGCCCCAGCCCACGACGGTGGCCCTGCGTCCTGGCAGGCGCTCCTTGGGCGGCATGCGAACGCCCTTGGGCAGGCACACGGGGATCACGTACTTCGACTTCCGCACCGGCTTGTCCAGCACCAGGATGGCAATGTCGTTGTAGAAACCAATGCGGGAGAAGCTGGACAAGAGAGACATATTATTAATATATATTTATATTTACCTTTTACGGATGGACAACTTACCGCTCGTGGGTACGCACTTCCTTGACGGCAAAGGTCACGGGATCAGAGGGCTCGGCATCTGTGGACAGATCAATGTCGCCCAGCCGCACCGTAAACTGACGGGCAGCGAATCTAAGAGAAACCCGGAATTAATATCCTTCGAAGATTACATCCTCTAACCTTTTACACTCACGGCTTCTGGCGAGAGTCGCGGGTGCAATGCGCAGCCGTCAGGATGTACTTGGTGCCGATCAGGGAGCCGCCGCACCAGAACTCCGTTCGCTTGGGTCCGTGGAGGAAAATGGCCGCCATCCATGGCCATTGGCCGTTCGGGGCCTCCACTCCGCCCACAATTCGACCCGTGGAATACTCCTGCTGGCCGCACTCGTCGGGATCCACGATATTATTCCCGATTTCATCCAGACCCTCGGGCTCCAGCGGCACCTCCGTCGTCGTGGTCGTCGTCGTCGTCGGTGGCTTCTTCTGCGGAATGAGCACTAGGCCCGAGGTAGGCCTCGTCGTGGGTCGCAGTGTCGTCCTTTTGGGGGCCTTCGTGGTTGTGGTGGTGGTGGCGGGCGTGGGTCGTGTGGTCAGCTTCAGAGGCCTCTGAGTGGTCAAGACCGTTGAGCTTTCGGATGATGCGGAGGACGAGGACAGGGGACAGCAGACGCCGGGCACAAAGAGGCTCTTGAAGCACAGCGACTCCCTCAAGCTGCTGAGATTCAGCAACAAGGCCGGACAGCTGCTGAGATCCTCACAGCGTCCCGGTCTTCCGCTCGGCGTCTTGCAGTAGTTCTCCACATCCTTGGCGGTTCCCGCCTCATCACTGGCCACCGCCAGCTGATCCAAGGGCCTCAATGTGGTGGGAGCAGCCGAGGTCGTCGAGCTGGTTGTGGTCCGCGGTGTTGTGGGAATCTTGATCTTCTGCTGCGACTGCTGAGCTCCCTGCACCGCCTGGATCTGGACCGCATCCTCATTGGGCTTCTTCAACTTCTGCTTGTTCTTATTCTTCTTCTTTTTCTTCTTCAGCTTGAGCTCCTTGTTCTCCACGAACATGGGCGAGTGGTCGTCCTGCCCGATCCTCTTGGTGGCCACCTGGACTACGCTCAAGTTGGCTGGCTTGCCAGCTGGCAGTAAACTGTTGGCGGACAGTGTAATGGGTAGCGTATCCAGCAGCTTGCCAGAGACTCCGGGCAGGGCTTCCGATTTGCCCAGAGGTGAGGATGTGGAAGATGCGACCGCCTCAGTGGTGCTAGGCACACTCAACGAAGAGGTGGAAGAGCTCTCAGCTTGGTCCTCGCTCTTCTCCACCCCCTCCGTCTTGGCCTGATCCTGTCCGCCGCGTGTTATGTCCACCAGCATGTGGCCCACGTGGTTCAGGGCTCCCAGGGTCTCGGAGATGCGATTGAAGGTGGACTGGGAGAGCAGTCGTGGCAGGGACTCGTTGCTGCCCTCGCTCTGCTCCTCATCGCTGTCATAGTACTCGCTGGAGCCCTCGACGTCGTCGTCGTCCTCATCAACGTCGGCAGAGCTGGACTGGCTGCTGGCGGAGGAGCCACTCCCCGTACTGGCCGAACTCTGGCTCAGGTCAAGGTCCTCGCTAAGTTGGCGGCCAAGGCGCCGGTCGTGCAGGTGCGGCTGAAAGAAAGACGCTGCCTTAAGAGTTAAAGTTGTGAATGCCCGTGACACCGCGATGCGCTCCTGGTGGCACTTACCGTCGTTGGTCAGGTGAAGGGGCTGCTCCTCATCAGGGGCATCCTGTGCTCCAGCGGTGAGTAGAGTTCCAACGCAGAGTACTGGAAGAAGAATACGGGCAATAGTTGATTTATTATTTAGGGAAAAACATTTTAATTGTACCTTTACATGAATTCTAGGTGTAATAAGTACAAATTTATTTACTAAACAATTAATATTTGAGTTTTTAATTAGAGCATTTTAAGTCCAGTATTTTAGTTTTTGACTTAAGTTCCCTTTTATTAATATTTATGAACATCACTTATTCAATAAATTACAATTTAAAGATAACCGGGAGAGGCTTTCCTCTAGGCAAATTAATAAAATTCTAAGTACTTGGTTAAAATGGAACAACACTAAGAAAACTGTATCCACAATAGCCCAGATCGGTGTGAACCGAAACTTGCAGAAGCAGGACCTCAGTAACTTGGAAGTTGGCAAACTTACACCCCTCTCCCAGGAGGTGAACTCGCGGCAGGCGACCATCATGTGGTGCACGGCAAATCGGCGGTGGTGAAAGCCATCTAAAGCGAGCAGACGGTGCGATTTAAAAACAAGCTGGAGCGCAACATTACAATTAAGCTCGAACGCTTAAGCGAAAAGAAAATCCAAATACTTTTGAACTCCAAGCAGCAGAGGCAGCAGTATGAGATCAAGCAGGCAGCCTGCGCAGCTCCATGCCGGCACCGCCAATGGGAACGAACCCTTCTACTAGTACAAGCACCAGCCAGAAGAGACGCACTAGTCGCCGGAGCAGCAGCGGGGCAAAAACTTCCACCGCACCCGGCTCGAAGCGATCAAAGAACAACGGGGGATTAATGACTAAGAAGCCGCCCAAGGACGAGTACATTGTGGAGAGCATTCAGTGTTTCCCGTTTTCCCTGTCAAATGGCCAGCAAGAACACATGGGAGAGCTCTCAGAATTTGGCTGATTGTGCCAAAATGGAGGAATTTGTGGAGCGAAAGACGCATCTCTTCGAAAAGTACATAGCCCAGATAACTAGTGAGCTTGAAGAGCATCCGCTGGTCCTGTTCAAGACCAGCAACGGCGCGGCTGGGGGGTTCGCACCCCGGTGGCCCTGCGTAAGGGCGAGGGCGAGATCATAACCAGCGACGAGGCCAACGAGCTGGGAAAGGCATGCGAAGACCAGGGCAGGACGTACCTCTTCGATTTGAACTACAACACGGCCCGGGAGAGCGAAATCACCATCGATGCGGCTAACTATGGCAATATCTCGCACTTCATCAACCACTCGTGCGATCCTAATCTAGCGGTGTTCCCCCCTGCGAACACCTCAATGTGGCCCTGCCCCGCCTGGTCTTCTTCACGCTGCGTCAGATCCGGGCTGGCGAGGAGCTGAGCTTCGACTACATTAGAGCGGGCAACGTGGACGTGCCTTACGAAACGTGGAACGTGAAAAACCTATCGACGGCGGCGCGTGTTGAGTGCCGCTGTGGAGTGGACAATTGCCGGAAGTTCCTGTTCTAAGGAGGGATTCTTCTCCTTCCTTAGTTGACTTTTCTCCAGAAAAGTCTTTAGTCTACAAACAGAATTGATACATTTTAAATTTATTTTTTTGTTGAATTTTTGCACTTACTAAAAATGGAAATGGAGAATGTGTCGAATGTTAAGCTTGAATTGGAACGGAACGAGACGGGCCTAAGTAACCGAAGTTATTATAAATTAACTGAATTTAGAATATGATTTGCGTCTTGACACACACGCTGGCAATGCACCGAAATGATGTATCGTTACAAGTGTATAATATGTGTTTATTATGGTAAAAAAAAAACAAAAAATTGATTCAGCTTAAGAAAGGTAATAATTTTTTGACTCAGTATATAAGGGAAGTAATAATTTTGGCCAATAACTCTTACTCTGACCATTTAAACTTAATTACATGTTTATTTTAATCACGAAAAAAATAAATGTTAACAATTATTCAGTCCCTTTAATTTTCCAGTTCATTGAATATGATTATAATTCTTCCTTTATTAAAACCCGAATAAATAACTACTGTTTGGCTTTACCTCGTTAGGCGAATAAACACAATTTATACATAAATGCACTAGCAACTGATTCGGTTGAGTTATGAATCGCACTGTCAGCTTGAAACCAGGAAGCAGTCGAAGATCCGCTAGCTCCTAACTGACCTAGCTCACTTCATATCGAACAAAGGCCCTATGCTAAATCGCCCGTAGCAGTTGCCGTTGCCTCTGTTGAATAATGTCACAAATTGGCATTACGCATCCGCCCCCTGTCCCTTAAATGGGAAAGTATGTCGCCGGTTATGACTCCAATACTCCCCCGACAGCCCGCTCCCCCTTTCCGCCCTTCTTAGCCCCTTTCTGTTGTCGTTCAACTGAAGCGCTTAATGTTTATTTAGCAGTGTGTTTACTTTGCTTGGCTGCCGTGACATAATCAGAGTCCGTTTGGCTTGGTTTGCTTTGGTTTTATTTTTATTTTTTTTTGGGCTCGTGGTTTGCTTAATGACTCGACATTTTTCCACGGGGAAGATCTCACCGAAGAGGAACTTCCTCGCTTCCTCGCGGGCTATTCTTTATGTAAGTGGACGACGCGCCTCAAGGTCGGCAAAGGAGATTTCACCTCACAATATTGATTATCTGGCTGTGATTTGGGTTAAGCTGCTACAGTTACGGTTTAATATCCCCCCCTCCTCAGCTTTATTTTCTTACTGTTGTTGGTTTTTGCGTTTATGCCAGATACGAACGCGGCGGCTCATTAACATTTTTCGAGGTGTGCACTGCAACTTTGCCACTTTCACTTGGAATAAAATTGCCCATACCAAATGGCAATGCTTTATTTTGTGTTTCAGTTGTTGTTGCTGCTGCTGCTGCCGGTGCTGTGCTCCCCAACACAATGAAATGCTGGCCAATTATAGGGCTTATATAGAAATGATTTCTTGGGAAAAAGTGAATGCCCCGAAGGCCCCTAGGCAGCCTAAGCACATTCGCCACATATAAGCATGCTCTCCTTTCGGTTCATTGTTCATTTATACCGACTCTTTTGCATTTTTGACCCAAAAAAGTGTCACACATTCCGGCGAAAGAAAAAAAAAGTGAAAATTAAATTGAAAATGTCTTAGGACTCAATAATTCAAAATTATTTCTAATAGCATATTATTTTAGAAAGCCTATACATTATTTTCATTCTAGTTTTGTGTTATGATCATAATAAAATATGTACAGCTAAGACAACCATTAAGGCACGCCCATAAATGTTGGATTATGGCTATAAACAATTAAAATGCTCGCCTTCTTCTAGTTAAAGTAAAAGGTCTTAAGCAGTTTATTACTTTCTGGTGCAGAAACACATTAAATGTAGGTTTTTGTTTATCTTAGAGACGTTTTAATGTTGTTTCTAAGCCCAACAAACTTTTTTAATTGTATGAAAACTACTTTTTGCGTTTTAAAGCATAAAACAATGTTTCATACATCGTAAATAACTAACTTTAAGGGCAGAAAGAGTACCTTAAGCCCAAAGGAAAGTTTATAATTCCACCCTAAAGGCTATATTAATTTTTTACAAATGGAAAGATCAAGAAATAATACATAGATTTGCTCTTCCTTAAAGTAGCAACCAGACAAAAATTCCCTCTGAAGCCTTGGTGGTAAATCCAGCTGTAATCCAATTAAGAGCCGGCCGGGAGTTTCGTAAGCTCCAAACCAAACGATTTTCCCGTGATTGCTTGGCAAACGAAAGTGAAAATAATCCAAGAAAAGGCATTGCTGCCGCCGCTGGAAAAGTACCAACTAATCCGCCGAGGGGCAGAGGACGAGGAGGGACAATCGGAGAAACTGACAACTTCCGAATCCGCGGAGATAACATTAAATTGAACACTTCATGGTCGGGCGGCATCAGCATCAGCAAACCCGCCTGGACTGGAGTTTTTGGCACCAGCCACGCCGGCCGAGCCCCACAGCCAACAGACGGCGCCGTTGACAAGTTTTTTCTGTATTTTTTTTTCGTTTTTTTAGTTGCATAATAGATGGTCAAGCCTGGCGCTGCTATAATACCGAGAAACACGTACGAAAGTGTACTTGGGCGCGGGGAGATCTACGATTGGCCTTGGTGTCTGCTTGTGATTTGCATGCCAGCTGGTTTCTTTCGGCTCTGACGTCACCGAGCGGAAGCTTTATTGGCAGCGAACTGGGCAAAGACAAAGAAAGTTGCAAGCAGCCTCGCGTTGCACGAATAACGATCGAAAGGTAAAAAAAGCACTCCCATCATCGGCTGCATTCGAGTTCGTTGCCTAAGTCTTTTGTTTTCCCTCGCCTATTTATTTATTTATTTTTTTGCGCAGCACATTAGCACAAATTAACCATAAGCCGCACATAAATGGTTACAACACTTCCAAAATCGATTTTGAGATGCCCAAAACTAGGTTAATTATGCGTTAATTTCGGGGCCCAGTTCCCTGGGTTTGTTTTATTTTTATTGTGAATACCAACCCAGGCAGAGCAGAAATGGCGTCGCCTGCATCTTGCCGAACATCGAATGCTTAAAATGCAGTTTCCGTTTTTCAGTTTACAAAGCTGTTGAACATTTGCCGACAATTTTTCGTAGTTTCGTTCACTTTTTTGTTTACTATTATTTAACACACTCGACGAACGGCGGACTCTGCGCGACGCGATGACGAACGAACCCAACGAAAACGACTCTGAACGAAAATGAAAGTGTTAAAAAGTGTTAAGCAGCGGCGACGTTTCTTATTTTTTTTTTTATCGGTTTCAATATCTCGGCTTTAGCCTTGGTGTTAACTTTTACGAGCTGGCAATTGCTTTAATTGAATTTTGTAATATTTATTTTTATTTCCCGCCGCTCCGATTGCGAAACGGTTTGTGAGAAATGCAAAAATTTCACTTTTACGCCTTTTGCTCGAATTAAATCACCAGCGAATGCTATTGACTCAGGTCCAATTGCAGTTGCCTCTATAGGGTGGGTGATTTGGGTTTTTTTGTATTTTCGGAGCTGGAGCTGGAGCGGAGTTGAGCGGCCTGCTTCCGTGTGCCGTTGCTGCCCGAGTTCGACTGAAATTGAAACTGAAACTGCAGAAGACAAAACGACGCGGGCCGAAGACACAGCCAGCAGCAACAACATAACATTTTGTGGCGTCGTTGTCAGGCAGCTTTGGCCTTTACTCCACCGCGTTGTTATTGTTATTGTCGATGGAGCATTTCGTTTCGTTTTCGTTTCGGCTTTTGTTGGGAAGATCGGGGAGCTTAAGAGGCGCGACGGTAGCCGCGAGGTTGTCAGCTGGATTTTGACTTTCTTCAGACTTCGGGCTCAGCGCTCTCTCTCTCTCTCTTTCTGCCTCTTATAATTCTAAATTATATATTTATATACATACTCATACCCTTGAGCAAAAAACTCATTGAACCCAAGCTTATTTGCATTGAACACTCGCCCACATAGTGCTCAACCTCAGGTATTCCCGCTGTCCAAAAAAACAATATTTATTGCGCAACCTTAGCTTGTTTTCCCGCTCTCGAAGCCTCCTCCGCCAATGCAATCCACTCGGCCGAGTACTGTGTGCGGCTTTTGGGTGAATCATGGTGTGGTTTCCCCAAAACGAAGCGAACTCTTTGGCCTGGCCTACTTCAAACGCAAATGGTTTAACCGAAAAAACATACACACATGATTGATAGTCGTACGATGCGGAGAGGAGAAACCCGACAAAAAAAAATTAAACAAAAATTTAAGTGGAAATAAGTTGGTGGTAAATAATTACAAGGCCTTAAAGAAAATACTACGAATTATTGTCTTCTGTCTGATCTGATCTTGCAGATCTTTTATATACGTATATCTCCTCCATAATGCCATCTTATCTTCGACTCAATTGGTACATTTTGTCTTCGTTTTTTAACCTTTTTCACTTTATTGCCGCGGCGTCACTAACGACCGTGAAAAGGAAAAAGTGTAGAAGAGCGTGTGACCAACATAATTAATTGGGTATTCATAAGTCTGCAGCTCCGCACCCGCCGGCAGCTCCACAGCCGACTGGCTGGTAGAAATCCGAGCAAGCCCCATTGTTCGACCCAATGTTGACACCTTTAAAAGAAAAAGCAGCGCGAAATAAAGTTATAACTACTCTTGAACACAAAAAAAAACCAAGAAAGAGGTGTTAAAAAATGAATGGTCTGGCCAAAACGGCTGAGAAACTATTATGCGAAAAAACAGGCCAACTGGGGAAGGTAAACTCATTGTGGGCAGAATTCGAGCTTCGAAAAAGTGTCCCTTAATTAAGCTTTCTTACACAGCTTTTAAGCTTTAGTTCCCTAAAGGCTTATCATATCTACACAACCATTAAAGCTTCCACTAGTCTTGGCGAATCCTTGCAACTTGGTTTAATGGCTTCTCTATTTATTTACAATTAAAAGCATTTGTTGGAGACATTAAATTACAATTCACTTAATCTACAGAAGCTACAACGTCACTTGATTAATTTTTAGCATCTTAGGAATTGAATTGGTAATTTGTAATGCGTCTTGAGTTTTTTTCTTTACGTTTTGTGGTTCAACAATCATCTAAGTTTAAAATTCATTGACTTAAAGCTTGTGCGCGAAAGCTTAAGAGTTAATTTGCGGTATACGCTTCGATATATGCGAACAATCAACGTTTAACACTCGGATGGAGCGACAGAGAGAGCCGGCGAAAGTGTAGTATGTACAGGTCAGAGGTCACGGGGTCGGAGCGATCTTACAGATACTCGTAGAACACACACCAATAGATGCCGTTGAGGCTGGCAAAGAGAGCGGGGAACAGGACGCGCGAGGATCGATCGATGTAGATGGCCCGCTTGAGCCGCTCCTGGGCGGGGGTCAGCTTCGGCTTTGGCATCTCCGGATCGGGCACCGACGGCGGCGGAGGTGGTGGCGGTGGCGCAATGGTCGGGGTCAAAATTATGCGCGACTCCTGGCGGGGAATCCAGGGCCCATCGGCGTCCAGCGGGGGACGAACCACACGCCGAGTGGTGGTCACAATCTGGGGAAGAGAATTTTTAATAAAGTCAAGAAGGTATATCCTAAATCAGTTCCCTTACCCTCTTGTTCTTGGTCATCTCATCGAAAATTTTCTCGATCTTTTCGATTTTCTCATCGGCCAGGGGCAGCATGGTAGCCTGCTTGCTGCCCGCCGTGTTGGCACCTCCCGGGGGAGCGCCCTCGCCCTCCTTCTTGGTTCCATCCCCCGGAACAGGCTTGGGCGGATAGGCCATCGGCTTAGGTATGGGCGTGTCGCTCAGGACGATGTTGATCAGGCAGTACTCCATGAGGGCCATGAACACGAACACCGTGCAGACGGACATGAAGGCGTCCACGGCCTTGAGATAGGAAACCGGCGGCAGCGACGACTGCGACTTGGCGTGCTGCGTGGAAAGGGTGAGCAGGGAGGTGACGCCGAGGGTGACGCGGGCGGGAGCAGCCTCCGGCTTGATCCAGAAGGAGACCCACGACATGATCACGATCATGCAAGTGGGTATGTACGTGTTGAAGACGTAGTAGACCAAGCGCCGCTTGAGGGTGAAGACCACCTCCAGGCAGGTGAAGTTGCCCGTGGAGTAGACCTGGGTGCAGTCCGCTGTCTCGTTTCGGATTAGCGCCACCTGCGGCAGCTCGATGTTCTCGTCCACCACGAGAGGTGTGGTGGGGTCCCACTGGAATATAAGGTCGTCCGTGGTGTGGGACACTAAAAAAGATTAACTTTTATTAGAAAAACCTTTGATTAACTTTTATAAAATGTAAATCCCTTACGGCTCTCCATTTGCAGCTTGCACTCCTGCGTGTCGTGCGGATAGATGGCAAAGTTCATGATGCAGGACAGCTTGAGCGTCAGCTTGACCATGTAGAGGATCGTCTTGTCCTTGTACAGCCACATGTAGTGGTTGGGGATGGTCATCGTCTGGAAAGTGACCGATTTGGCGTTCTTGAAGAAGGAGTCCGGTCGCCACATGTTCTTCAGCCAGTCCACTTCCAGCAATCGATACTCCTGGGTCATGTTCTCCGGCAGTCGTAGGCGGTGATCTTTCCAGGTCTGCGCGAAGAACACATCGGCCACGTATGTCATCGAGTTCTCATCGATGGAGTCCAGACCCATCACCGTCACATGGAAGTAGACTATCGTGGGCTGGCCCTCCTTCTTGGGCGGTCGCATCTTGTCGTAGCGCTTGATGTCCTCGGGCAGGATGTCGGTTATGGCCAGACTTTGTCTGGTTTGGAGGAAATACAAGGTTTTTTTAATTGGATGGCTCTGATTTGGTTGGGTTTTCTACTCACTGAAACTCCCCTTTGGCGTAGTGCTTGAGACAGATGGTGCAGATCACCAGGATTATTATTTGGAACACCATTTCTGCGCTCTTTCTGAATGACGATGGAGGAAGAAATGGTAATAAGATTGTATTTTGTTTAATAAACTTACGAATTTAATGTAGGTAAAATTGGTTTTTAGTTTCTTTTTTTAGGTTTGATATATTTAAATATATTTTAATGACCGGTACACGTGGGACACAAGAGAACTTTGTTCTAATGCCCAGTAGATTCTTGATTAGAATAATTAAAAAATCCAAATTATCTTTGTCCGTCTGTCCGTCTAATTCCTGAGATCTCAGAAACTATGTGAGCTAGATCACAAAAGTTATGCAGGGATGCGCCAGAAATCACTAGGGATTTGAAATCACTTTAAAAGGTGTCTGAAAGTATGAAAAAAAATTTCCGAGGCACCAAACTCTGAACAACTTTGTATTTTTTATTTTATGATGACACATTTTGTAGAATAGTTTAAAAAACTTTTTAAGTAATGTCAAAAGGCTAGTAATATCTATATTAATATCCTACCGGGCTCTTTTTAGCTTTCACCAAAATTTACCTTAAAACGAGAAAGAAAGCTAACTTCGGTAAACCGAAGTTGGTATACACTTGCAGTCGGCAATTGGATCATTGAAAATCGAACCATTTTAGTAATGTTGAAAAAACGTCGAATTTTGTACATTTTACATTTTATATGTAGAATTTAACATTTTCATATAAATCGACCGATCGCTTCTATGGCAGCTATATGACATAGTTGTCCGATCTTAATGAAATTAAAACCGTAATTCTAGAACCATAAAAAACTGCTATATCTCAAAATTTACGTTGAAAACCAGAGAAGTTAAAATTTTTTTTACATTAATTTCGCCATCATTCCTATGGCAGCTATAGGATATAGTAGTCCGATTCCGGTCGTTCCGACATATATACTGCGTGCGAAAGAACTAGGACTATGCTGAAAATTTCAGCTCGATAGCTCTAGTTCGCGCAGAAACCGACAGACGGACAGACAGACAGACGGACATACAGACGGACAGACAGACGGACAGACAGACGGACAGACAGACGGACAGACAGACGGACAGACGGACAGACAGACGGACATGGCTAGATCGACTCGGCTGGTGATGCTGATCAAGAATATATATACTTTATGGGGTCGGAGATGCCTCCTTCACTGCGTTGCAAACATCTGGTCAAAATTATAATACCCTCTGCAAGGGTATAAGCATAGACAAAACCTCTGGTCGTAATTTCCAAACGGATTATCACAGGATAATATTACATTCGCTAAGATTTATTTAAGGGCATTGAAGACATTATTTACTATTTAATAGCAACCTCCTGAACACTTGTTTTCGATGAGTATTATGCACCTCATGGGTGCCACTATTTCAGGGCTCTTCCTGTTCAGTGGAGGTGACAAAATGGCGACACCGATGCAAACAAATTGAAACGATTTCCAGGTCTGTGCCTTGACCTTGCCATCAGGTGGGCAGGATCAAAGCCGAGCGAGCGGGCTCTCGAAGGGTCCCCCTGGCATTGACAGTGCATCGAGAGCGATTGGCACGAAAATAGCAACAATTATGCCGCTTAACAAAGTAAATAAAATGGGGGAGAATCAGACCGAGACAAAGGGCCAGTTGCCCTCGACAATAGGATAGCCTCGGCATTGATAGATGTCGCCAGCGACTAGGTGGTGTGGCAACCCTGGCAGCGGCGGGGCACGGACAGCGATACCTGTCGCCGTCTCAGTCGCTCGCTTCACAATACCGTCTTAATTCACAATTAAAGCCACTCGAGGGGTGGGCGGCGGGAGGCTGGAGAGCCGTGCCTTAAGTGGCCCATGCGCCTTTCTATGCGCTCGCGAGGATGCCTGCCACGCCCCTGCCCCGTGCCGCCCACTTCTCACATGGCGAACATGGAGAAGAAAGCGGGCAATGAAAGAATCCTGCCAATGCTGCAGAGCCCCCATTAGACAAGGACAATTGCCGCGGTACTTGGCGAGGCAGAAGTCTGTAGTTCCCCTTTCTTGTTGGGAAATTGGGCCAACTTAAAGAATCAATAAATTTAAATATTGAATTAATTTATAGCCATGTTTGATCATTTTTCTGGGGCGATAATTATTCATTGATATATTAGTTTGTTGGAGAAGATAATTGTTAGGAACCAAGCTTCTGATTTATAATTAATTTACGAAAAATGAGACATAGAAATGTATATTCTTATAAAATCACAGAACTTTGGCTGATATTCCCATTAAAATAAAAACCATTTAATATTGCTTAAACATTATTTTAATACATTCCTAAAATCAAACATGCTATCAAGTCTTCAAATAAGAAAATACATTTGGAAAATCGCTTTTGGCTTTGATTTCTTTCGTGATTTTGTGTAAACTCCATTATTATATGAATTGTAATAAACTCACACCAATTTATAGATTTCTTGGGATTTTTATCAAATTTTATTTTATTAAAGATTGATATTAAAACCTGTGCGACTTGATTTTAAGAACTGAAATAATTTACTTAATTAGATTATTTAATCATATCATATTCGGCTTTCTAAAAGTTTTCTCTTTCAACGCCCAAAAGAAATCCATAGAACTATTAGCTGTACAACTTGTTCTGTAAATAGTTCAACTTATAAACACTTAAAAAACTTACACAGTTAGCTGATAAATTCAGATTTAACTTCACTCTGCTGGCAAACTCGATTGGGTTTCGTTACTGTTGCACTAGTTTCTGATGGATTTCTGGAATCTTCACAGAGATTACATAACCATCAGCTCGACGCACTTAATGGCATTTTTGAAAAATACAACTTTTTATGAACTCTGCGTTTTGGATAATATTTTGAATTATTCAATTATGTCTGAAAAGTACTCGTATATCAGGCTTCGATTAATATATTTTAAAATTTTTCATTTAATTGCTGGCTGTCTGTATTTTTAAGATTTCCTTCTTTCCGTTTTGGACGTCTTTGCCGTTCGAACTTTCGCTGACAACTGACAGTTAGAGGCGAACAGATTTGAATTTAAAACGTTGCCAGGCACGAGCCGAAAGTTCACCAACGAAGGATGCAGGATGCTTCACGCGATGCATGTATGGGAGGGCATGAGGCGAGTCCTATCCGACCGATGGTTGGAAAAACAAAAGTGAAAGCCGCCAGATTCGCAGACTTTAATGTGGCGGGAACAAGGAACTATCGGAGGAACTGCGAATGTTTGTGCTTGCGTCCTATATATAGGACAGGCAAATATCCTCTCCCCCGGCCAGGGATGCACCGCCGTGAGCCGCCTCTGTGTGTGTTTGTCTTGCCCGAGTCACTTAACATAATTTCTTCGAGTGCTTTGGCATTGCCTCCTTTGCCACATAATCTGCTCGGCTCTGTCGTCATCGACATTGTTGTCATATCTGCCCCGGATGTGCAGGGGTGCAGGACCTTCAATTCTCATCACGGCAGGATGAGACCCATGTATGTCTATCGATTCGACCGACGACTTCTTTAATTTGATGGGGGAAAGTCTTTTCTTTACTGATTTTATTTTTGCTGCATTGTTCACACTTGGGCTTGCTTTCCTTAGTTTTGAGGATTTTTCAATCAATTTGCTTGTTAGTCCTCCCTTAACAAGCTCTCCGCAAGTTGGCAAGTGGCAAAGCCCAGAAGTGGCATTTGTCGCATCCAAAGTTGGGGCCAGTGCAGCATCCGGAATGGGAGTGGGATGCGACACTTGGACGGAACTCCGGCTAATGAATACAGCGCCACGGTAATCCCTTGATCCCCTTGGTGACGTTGCTCGGAGGGCGCAAATAGAACAACAACAACTAAATAAAAGTGACAGCGGGAAAATTGCATGGAAAATCAAGTTAAATGAGATGACAAAAGAGCTTTGGATAAGTGGGAATCGGCGAGGAATGAATGAAAGAAAAGAACAAACGGATAAAACGTTTAATAATTAGGTTGACTTAAAAAAGAATTGATAAAATAACATATATTTAGTAATTACTGAGGATATTATTATATATATATATAACTATACTGCCTATTTAAAAACAAGTAAAAGTTTCTTAATGAGGCTATGGGGTGCCACAAAAATCACTACACTGATAGAAAAAATAAAATCTCATTTTAAGATTTTATGCACTCTTAAATTAAATCTTAATATAAGACCAAAAATTCCAAACATAAGATTTATAGGTTATTTTCATGAACAAAATGAACTTAATTTAAGATTTTTAAGAACAAAATGTGATTAAGCTACTTTCGTGACCAAATGGTCACGATTCTATGACCAAAAATCTTAAAATCAGACCATTTTTGTTTATCAGTGTAGGGATATGAAATTACTTACATACATATTACATTATTAAAATGTATACTGTATTTGGTACCTCAATTATTTTATTGCATACTTTTAGACACATATTTATGCCAAAATTCTCAAAATTAATCTTAGCGATGTAAAATACCTCCCAAAAATGCAAAATACTTGCAAAAATCACCCCGAAATGCTTGTAAGAAACTAGGAAACTAGCGTTCTCCTTCGAATTCCTGGTGACCTTGAGGCAGTTGACACCTCACCGCATATGCACATGTGAGGCCTCTACTCTATTCTATCCGAACCCCTTCCCACCCAGACCTGCAGCCCAAGCACTACTCAACGCCTTGCCGCAACACTCTCGACAGGATTCAACACATCCTTTCTGGCCTCCGAGCGGCGAAGAAGAAGACGACGACTCGTCGTTATTAAATTATCTCTGATGCGATAATAGCGCACTTAGGTTGCCACCAACCTCGCCCTCTTCTCTATTGATGGGGCAGCTATAAAAAGCCGCTGATTTTTCTATAGTTTATTCGAATGCAGTCGAGCTTGGACCTGTTCTCTGAGTGCTCCTGCACTGCCTGCCGCCTCCAAACCGCCCGCTCCTCTCTAAGTGGTGCTCTTAAGTTTCTGCTGAGGGCAGCAGCATCGGGGCGGTGGCAAAAGCAAATTCGCAAAAGGTTTTTGCCGCACTTGCGATTTGAATACTTTTGGGTGGGAACGAACGAGCGAACGAGGGAGCTTTTTACTTGTGTTTGGCTTTTGACAAGCGTGCGCTACGTCATAGAAAATTTTGTGAAATACATTTTCGAGGAAAATAGAGATACAGAAACCGAAACTTGTTTTAGGCAACGGCTTTTTGCCAATTAGATATTACAAGGATATAGCAGTGACATCAACAGCGACAAGGTCGCCAACGATACTGGGCTTGGTCTACGGATTGGGTTTCCTTGGAGTACTACGCAAGGATCATAGAAAATGAGTGTCAGTTGCGTGGTGTTGGACCCGGAGTCGAATTCCGATGAGCGCTTCATTGTTTTCATAGAGGTAATGTGACCAATCAATTAGAAATTTGTTTAGTTTTTTCTTTACAAATTTCCATATTTTGTAAGGATTACAAAATAGTTTGGGCAAACTTAAGCACATTTTTACATAATACATACAGAACAGGTTATTTGTTTCTCTTGTGATTCGATTAATTGTAATCGGTAAGAAAAATTGCGAAGCTCTCTCTAAGCCAAGCTAAAGAGAAACTTTGATCCTCTATTGCTTGTACATTGCAGGTAAAGCGTGGATGAAAAAGCGCGAAAGAGCTAAATATTGAATATATATTTACCTTTTATAACTACACTAAAATGCAAAAATAATTGCAGTTAAAAACAAAAAAAAAAGTTTATTTCGGTCGGCCAAAGTTTGTATACCCTTGCTTTAACTAAAACAAAGGATCATATATTAAGTTTTAGTTTGATATCTTTAAAAACGGATAATTTGACCCGATCTTCCTATGACAAAGTGGTCGCATTTGGATGGAATTTAAAATGAAATTAGTATACTCGTATATTAAAAATGAACAAGTTGGAAAGCTGGAGTCGAGTGTGACCGACTGTGACCTACCCTGGACTTAAAGCATTGTGAGTGATATTAAATTGCACAATAGCATAGAAAAAAAAAAAGGTTGACACATGAAGCTTTATTACACGTTTTTTATGAATTCGAAGTCGGTATTTGGTAGCTCTAGCCTCTATAGTCTCTGAAATCTGTTTGACGGACATGGCTGGAGATTCTGATCAAGAATATATAGTATATACTTTATGGGGTCGAAGATGCTCTGCTTTGCAAACATCTGGTCAAAATGATGATATGCTGCAAGGATATAATAAAGCTAATTAATAAAGATAATTATTTTTATTAGCTCCTTAACCTTGCCAGCCCAACATGCAAGAACAAAATACATATTGATAAAAGTAATAACAATTGCAATACCCAAACGAAAATAATACCATAATGGCCATTAATCGAAAGCTGAAATAACAGGCCGTCATATCTTTTCCATTTCACTTCCTGCCGCTGAAAGGCAGACAAAATCTCATTAAACATTAATCGCTGACTTCAGCGGGCGAGCCAAACCACACACTGCCGCACAGAAAGATGTGACCCACATTCGCAGCATGCGGAAGTTCGGTGAATGAAACCCCCCATGCATCCCACATCCCACATGCCACATGCCACATCGCAACTCCACGGCCCCGCCTTCTTCATTCATGAAATTCTCAAAGCGAGGACATTGAACCGCTGAGGGGAAGCTAATTGGGGAGTTGCTCCCGGGTGGAGATGGGAGGCACTGAATGGAATGGCGATGGGCGGTGGTGGTGGGTCTGTCCAGCAACAGATGCCCCAGAGAGACACCCCAGCTACGGGGTGGAAGAGAGAGCCCGAGACAGAGACAGAGGGCTGCCCAGGTGGGACGCCACATTGTTGACAAACAAACCTGTAGCCGCTGGCCAACACGTGGCGGTTGGCCCACAGGGTGGTGGCTCGGGTGGTTGCACAGCCATCCCCGAGAGCGCATGCTCGGGAATCGCAGACAGCTGAGCGCGAAACCGTGACGTCGTTATTGATTTTTACACAATCGCCGGACGCGCATCGCTGCAATTGGAGTTGCAAGGAAGACAGGAGCCGCAGAATGCTCTAAAGGATCTGCAGCGCATCCTTCGATTGGCTAAAACTGAGGCATTCCTGCAGGCGCAGCTAGGTGGTGGAGGCGCGACAGCGGAAAAGGACCGGAAGATGATCAAACTGCGACCATATGTGCCCTCAAAGAGGATTGCCATACGGGACTCGTCCATCGATGAGGATGCGAGCGACGATGTCGAGGACGAGGTGTTCATCAAGGATGCCAGGTCGGCCAAGGTAAGTTCTCAACAGTTTAGATTGAAAAATAAGCTGTTAACCGGATATCAAGGATTGGAGCGCCCCTGCCTGCATCTCCTGGGAGCTGTTGTGTAAAGATATAATTAAATGAAGTGCTAAATGTGGTGTATCTTTTAGAAAATGCAATGGTTTAAGCGAAACTATGATAATATTTAAAACAAAAATCTGAATTGGATAATCTTCTTCAAAAGTACATCAGTTTATAAATGTGAAACAAATTCAAGAATCGAAGATTTCCTAATAATATAAAAGGTGTTTTCACATCAGAATTGAAACCGAAGTTAATCACTAAATAAGGCCAGCAAAGGATGCTGAGGAACAAGGAGTACTACCTTTGGAGACATCCAAATCTGTGTGTCATCAGTTATTGGCAGAACATAGTGCTATTGGCTATAAGTCGTATTTTACATTTAATTTGTTAATACAGACGGACTACAGCTTTGCTCTTTAAAAATGTATTTCTTAAATTAAATGTGTGAATTAAAAGATGGAATTCTTCGTTGCGTTAAACAACACCTACCTATAACAATAATACTCGTATACCTTTTTATAAAAAACTCTAGCCTTTTGTTTTCTAACCTAATAAAAATTCTTAAAGTAATGGCTCAGAAAGTTAAACTAAGTATTAAATATAATAATAATATCATCTCAATCTCACAGCGCAGCGAAGAGCAGGGCCTAAAGCGGCCCCTAATGGCCCCGCGGCGAAAGCACAGCTCTGGAGCCGGCAACGGATCGGGATCAGGATCGGCCCCCATAATGAAACAGCACAGGCGACGCCGCTGCTGCCGCTGCTGTGAGCCCTTCTGCTACGCCCTGGCCGCCTTGACGGTCCTCTGCGCGGTGCTCAGTCTGGCAGCCCTAATGCTGACGCTCTTTCCGCTGCCACTCCAGCGAATCAAGCACTGGTGGCGCACCGATCCCGCCCAGCTGGCGGCCATGTCTTCCGGCTCCGGCCGCATGGGATACGGCAGTTCCCTGGGCAGTGAGTTTGTGCCCTGCACTCAGATCAGTGTCCAAAAGCGCTGGAGCCGCAGTCTGCCGCGGATGAACAGCGAGAGTCCGCTGCGAGCGGCCGATCTGAATGGCGACGGGATCAAGGATGTGGTCTTTGGCTACGGCGTAGACGACAACATCCACTACGAGGGCATCCCCTTGCCGAGGTGCCAGTCCGCCCAGCAGGGCGAGGAGGTGCCCTGCGAGGGCGGTGTGGTGGCCATAGACGGGCGCGATGGCTCCATCTTGTGGCAGTCGTGGAGCGTGGCCAATGTCTTCTCGCTGCACTGCAGCGCGGATGTGGACGGTGATGGTGGCACCGACTGCGTGGCGGCAGGCCGGCTGGGGGTAAGTTCAATCAATCTGTGGAAAACTATCCTTCAGCATTTTATGATGATCCCCTCTTATTCCTCAACAGATGATCTATGCCATCAATGGCCGCACGGGCTCCATAATCTGGCGCTTCCACGAGCTGGAGGTGGAGACGAACTCCCCGATCGTGATGGACTTGTACACGATCAACGAGCTGCGTGATCTGGACGGAGATTCGGTGCCAGAAATTATAGCTGCCCACCTGGAGGAGCGGGAGGAGTCCAAGGCGGGTCACATTAAGCTCATCTCTGGTAAAACTGGCAAGGTGATCCGCAGCATACCAACGCCCTACCGCGAGGAGATGTTCGTCCCGATCCAGCTCCTCACCGAGGCAGATGGCACCGAGCTCCTGCTGATCCTCACAGGTGGCCAGAACACACCAGGCGGCATCTACTCCCTGAGACTGCACTCCCTGATGGCGCACACCAGCGAGAAGCACTTCACTCCCCTGTACCGGCAGCCGGGATCGGGTCTCATGGTGCCCGCCGTGCTCACTGATCTCAACGGCGATGGCGTCTCAGACGTGGTGGTGGCGGCCTTCAACCGCAGTGTCCTGGCCTTCGACGGAGCCAGCTACAGGATGATGTGGAACTACACGTTCCCGGCCAGCGAGTGTGTCAGCGCCATTGTGCCGGGTCACTTTGATCACGATAACGTGACTGATTTCATGGTGAAGTACAACACGGGCCCGGGCTTCCCCGTATACTACTATTCACAGACCACCATCCTGGATGGACGCTCGGGATTGCCACTGCTTAATGCCATGATGACGGATGCTGGGGGTGCCAACAGCCTGCTGGGCGGAGTCTCCATTTCGCAGAGCTTTGGCGGCGACTTCTTCCTGCACTGGCAGCTGCAGTGCCGGAATCGTCCGGATGCCCGCGATGCCTACGAATTCGTGCCCGATAGCGACATTATCCTGCAGGCCAGGGCGGACACGTGTCGCCTGCGCTACAACGAGTCCACGGTGCTGAAGCTCTACGGGATTGCCAGGCACATCGAGCCGCCAGGTGCCGTACTCTTCAGCACTGATGACCTGGAGGTGCAGCTGAATCGCACACAACGACCAGCGGCAGCGGGAAAGAAGTCGCCGCTGAAGCATCCCAAGCTGCTTAAGAAGCTGCTGGCTGGCAATCGGGAGCAACTACTGCGCCAGGTGGCCGCCGGCACAGCGATGGGAGGAAGCATAAACGCCATTGGCAGCGGGACGGAACAGCCGGCAGGCAGAAGGCCGAAGGGTCACCACAGACACAATGCATTGACGGAGCAGCAGCTGCAAGAGCTCTTGCCCCAGGGAGCGGAGAACGAGCTGCCCAGTTTCGGAATGCCAGGGGGATACCCCAAGGATGCCTACAAGGAGTTTGTAAGTGTAATAATACCTTATTTCCGGCTTGATTGTTAGGACTAATTCCACATAGCTTTTGTCATCCAATGGCCTTCCACAGAAGGACTACGACCCCCTCCCGGAGAGTGCGAATCCGCTGCGCGTGCCGGAGGAGTACGAGCTGGTGTACAACGACGAAGTGCCGCCGCTGCTGGACCAGGTGGACCGACCCATCCACCTGCGTTCCAAGTATCCCAGCTCCGGTAACCGCGATGTACGCAGTGATGTCCTTGAGTCCACTGCACAAACCACATCCAGCACCACAGGACTGCCCCTGATAGCTCAGTCCCCGCTCAGCCTGTGGGACTTGGAGCTGGATAACGAGGCGCGGGAGCAGGCTGCTGATGCTGCTGATGCTGCCGAGAATGGCCCCAAGCTGACACGACGTCGCCGACGCCGACGTCGTGAGGAGAGTGCTTCCGGAACAACCACTGCGGCTGGAGAGGAATCTCCGGGAGGCGAGGACCCTAACGGCCCAGATTGGTACTTGGCTTCCATTTCATCCACCGGCGTGCTGCTCAAGGCGCTCGGTAACGCCAGCTCCTCGCTGGACTTTGCTTTCGTGCTCAATATCCGGGAGTCGGAGGCTTACCCGCCGCTCTTCTCGCCCCAGGATCTAAGTTGCGTCGAGGAGAAGATCAGCGCTTATAAGAGTGAGTCAACCCGTTACGGGGTAGCCTAAGAACTCCTGAGTAATCTCCCCCTGCTTTCAGGTTACACCATCGACAACCTGCGCGTCCTGCGCAAACAGTTCCTGAAGCAGTGCCTCAGCGAGCGACTGGTGGACGCCGAGCCGGCTCTTCCAAAGTTCGAGTCGCAGCTGGTGGTGACCCGCATCGGGATCACGTGCACCTGCCGCACACTGCGACCCGGCGAGGTTTGCTCGGAACTCGATCCGCTGGAGAAGCAGCACTGGAGGGAGTTCATGGGGAACTCGGGACACGGCTTCTATGCCAACAACTAATCGCCAAAAAATACGCTACCGGAGGAGGGTTTTGCAGCGGAGGACTCGGTCCTTTTGGCCGCCGACGCTAGAGCTTTCCGCGCCGGTGCTATCTCTTTCTCTCGATGTCTCTGTCAACTCAACAGTCACTATTGTAATTTATTGTCATTTGCGTGTTGTGGGGTTTCTTGTAATCGTAACAGTATTTACCTGCGTGTATTTGTGTATATTTTACGAGTTCTTTTGACAAATAAAAGTAATCCAATTGAAAGCGTGCGCCAGCAGTGAGCGATAAATTTTTGGGAAGCTGTGGAAAATCGAGATCTAGATGGCAAAAAATTATAATAATTATAATAAACAAGTCCAACCTCCGAGTTTTTTTTAAACTGGGTTTAAAAGAACAACTTGAACAACCGAAATAAATTTGTAAAATTTAGTTACTTTTGTGAACTAAAGTTCCCCTTTTCGGCCAATTTAAAATTAAAACCAGATATGGTCTAAGTTGCATTATTGCGTTAGGGATGGGCCGATGTACTGTATCAGCACCTCGAAATAAATAGATATATTCAGGATGACGAACGTGACAAGGAAGGAAGCCAGCTTCGGCAAGCCAAAGTTTCTATATCCTTGCAGTTATACACATTAAAAATGGCTTAAAGGTGCCTTTAAAACAACAAGAAATATTTCTTGAAATAAGATTATCAAGAGATTATCAGATCAATTATGTTTGCTTTCTTGAAGAGATTTTTACTATTTAAACGCAATTTTTCTGAAAACAAGAATTTGTTCTATATTCCAAGGCTAGGCGATTCAATGGCCAAATTTCTAAAATATAGAATGAAATTTGTATGAGTGTAAAATCATAATACAAATTGCAAGGATATACATACATAAGTGGTATATAGGTCCGAATGGACCGGGTCAGACGACTATATCTTAAAGCTTGCATAGAAACAGCTGGAAAAATATTCGAGAAAAAAAATATAACTTGAACATTTTCTAACAAATTTCTATTTACTTTAAAATATAGCTTTTCTTTATGATTCTAAAATTTTAATTTTAATTTCATTAGGATCGGACAACTATATCCTATACGTGTCTTATACGTTTCATAGAAAAAATATAAAAATTAATCAAAAAAATCTTAAAGTTGATTTGTAAAAATTTAAATTAAAAATTAAATGTAGAAGAAATATTATTTATTAAATAAAGTTAACAGTATATTTATTTTAAAAGCAAACAGAAATCATAATAAGACCTATGAAAATACAAAAAAAAAACAAAATTAAAAATTGTGTGCTTTTTAAGTTGTCCGTCACTGGTTTTTTGTTTGATAACTTATCGGAACTGCCTATCAGAACTACTTATCGGAACTGCCGGAACAGACAGCTGTTCAGGGCTGAAAGCTCAAACTTTGGGCGACGCACACAGCTCTGCACCCCTGGGACCGCTGCTCAATAATAAAAGCGAATCTAGTGTTTTTTTATTTTCACATGCCCGGCCTTTAAGCAAATAAAACCAGCACCATGGGAATCCTGGAGAAGATAGCCGAGATCGAGCGTGAAATTGCCCGGACCCAGAAGAACAAAGGTTAGCGAGATTTCAGTAGTTTAGCGGAAACGGAGGATGAGAGAGACACCCTTCGAAATTCGCCGCGCTGGCCATCGGAATTTAGGTTAGGATTGGGTTTGCGTCCCTAAGTCCGAGTATGTTTACTCCTCTTTCGCAGCCACCGAATACCATTTGGGCCTGCTGAAGGCGAAGTTGGCCAAGTACCGGTCCCAGTTGCTCGAACCGTCGAAGAAGGGCGAGAAGGGGGAGGGATTCGATGTGCTGAAGAGCGGCGATGCGCGGGTGGCGCTCATCGGCTTTCCCTCGGTGGGCAAGTCCACAATGCTGTCCACCCTGACAAAGACGGAATCGGAGGCGGGTAAGCAGCAGCAGCCGGAGAGCCCCATCCTCGCGATCTTTTAAAGCCTCTTTTTCACAGCAAACTATGAGTTTACCACCTTGACCTGCATTCCGGGCGTGATCGAGTACCAGGGCGCCAACATACAGCTGCTGGATTTGCCGGGTATCATCGAGGGCGCCGCCCAGGGCAAGGGGCGTGGTCGCCAGGTCATCGCTGTGGCCCGCACTGCCGATCTGGTGCTAATGATGCTGGACGCCACCAAGCCAAATGTCCATCGGGAGCTGCTGGAGCGCGAGCTGGAGTCCGTGGGCATTCGGCTGAACAAGCGCAAGCCCAACATCTACTTCAAGCAGAAGAAGGGCGGTGGCCTGAGCTTCAATGCCACCTGTTCGCTGTCGCGCTGCAACGAGAAAATGGTCCAGACCATCCTGCACTCCTTCAAGATCTTCAATGCCGAGGTCCTCTTCCGCGAGGACTGCACCGAGGACGAGTTCATCGATGTGGTCACCGCAAACCGTGTATATCTGCCCTGTCTGTACGTGTACAACAAGATCGATCAGATCTCCATCGAGGAGGTGGACCGGCTGGCGCGTCAGCCCAACTCCATTGTCGTCAGCTGCAACATGAAGCTCAATCTGGACTACATGCTGGAGGCGCTCTGGGAGGCCTTGCAGCTGATCAGGGTCTACACAAAGAAGCCCGGAGCACCGCCAGACTTTGACGATGGTCTGATTCTCAGGAAGGTAAGTTGCTTCTGCCTGAAAGCGCTGGACTCTGGACTTACTCTACTTTTCCCCCAGGGTGTCAGTGTGGAGCACGTGTGCCATGCCATCCACCGCACACTGGCTGCCCAGTTCAAGTACGCCCTCGTGTGGGGCACATCCACAAAGTACTCGCCGCAGCGCGTCGGAATCGCCCATGTAATGGCCGACGAGGACGTCATACAGGTGGTAAAGAAGTGAATATTGTTGCAGCTGAAATATATATTCTATGCTATACGTAAAAAAATCAAAAATCGGGAGCCGACTCTCTCTTGTACATAACGATTTTTATTGAAACATCTCACTTGGCTGCGGCATTGCTGGCGGAATTGGCCGCCGCCGCCGACGTATACGATTTGTTCAGGCTGCTGATGGCCGTAATGTTGGAGAATGGCGTCGGCCCGCTACTGATCCTCTGGGGCTCGACCAACGGCAGCGGAGGATTGTCGATCCGCTCAAAGATGTTCGTGGCGTCCCTCAATCGGTAGCGGCGCAGATTAAGGTAGTGCTCCTTCTGCTCCTCCACCCGCTGGTGCACCTCGTGCAGTCGCCCGGCCAGCGACATGAAGCTTTCGTTCAGCTGCCGGAAGCAGCGCATCATATCCTCCGGGGAAATGCTCTGCGGATTGGAGAGGGCGTGCATGAGGCTCTCGGTGAGAGCAATCTGCTGCCGAAAGGCGATCAAATCCTGCTCGTACTTTGCCACCAGGCACTGGAAGTACTGGAAGGGAGCGCTGTGCTCGAACTGCAGGCCCGCGGGCGTGTCCTGCGTACGCTGAGCCATCTCCAGCGACAGACTGGCCTTGAGTGTTTCTTGGCGCAGCAGCCGGATCTGCTGATTGTTGCTCTCCACCGAATTGGACATATTCCGCAGAGCCCACCGCAAGTTGTTGATCTCGTGGCCAACGTTGGTAAACTTGGAGGTGGAAGTGCGACTAATATCCGAGGAGGTTGTCTTCTGCAGCTTGATGTACACTTTCAGGGCATCCACTGTCTTGACTATCTCGTCGGGCACTTGGGTCTCCTTGATCTGTAAGGAATGCTTATGCTGGTTATTCCCTAATAAAGCCGTTTTGCACAGACTACTCACCTTGATGCCATCCTGCTTGTTATCCCCCAATTTGGGCTGCGTGGCGCTCACATCGATCCCACCCAGGCCCACAAATGTCGAGGGAGCAGCGGCCGCCGGTTGCCCTGCCGCCGGCTTACCAAAGATTCCGCCGCCGCCTCCAATCGCCGTCGTTGAGCTGGTCCCACCCAGTTTTAGTCCCGTATTAAAGGGCTGCGCTGTGGCCGTCGTTGTGGTGGTGTTGAAGTTCAGACTGGCCGCGGTTGTGGCCTGAGGCTTGGCAAAGGCGAAGGAGCCAATCGCTGGCGTCGCAGCCGCAGCGGTTGTGGCTGTTGCCCCGAATCCAAATGCCGGTGGAGCAGTGGTGGGTGCACTTGTCGCCGGCGTTGCAAAGGAGAACGTGGGTGCCACGGTGCCCACGGCGCCCACAGCGGGTGCAGCTGCTCCAAAGGTCGGCATTTGCGTTGTCGGTGCCCCAAAGCCCGGAGCGGCAGCTGGAGCTGATCCGAAAGCGCTAGTGGCCCCCGCTGCTCCACCAAAAGCCGGTGTGGCAGTCGGTGCTGCTCCAAAGGCAGAGCTGGCAGCCGGTGCTCCTCCAAAAGCCGGTGTGGCAGTCGGTGCTGCTCCAAAGGCAGAGCTGGCAGCCGGTGCTCCTCCAAAAGCCGGAGTGGCTGCCGGTGCTGTGCCAAACGCCGTGGTGGCCGTGGCTGTTCCAAAAGCTGGTGGAGGAGCCGTCGTGGTCGCCGGTCGCGCGCCAAAACCAAAGGCGCCCTGTGCTGGTGCGGCGCCCGCAATTCCAGTATTCGTGGAGGGCGTAAACGAGAAGGACATCTTCAGTGGGGCCTCGTAACACTTTGCACGGCTAAATTTAGTCTTGATTTAAATATTCTACTAAATAATTGTGGAATTTTGTTTGTCTAATGTGCGTCGCCTTGAGTATAGCTGGAACAGCGTGACCGCCCCGGAAAAATCGAAAAATACCAGTTTTCCCTTAAAAATATACTACTTCATATTTCACAATATACCAATAAAATACCATAAACAAGTAGGAAAGCTACAGTCGAATGGGCTGTGGGTGAAATTAAATAGCATATGGACGTGGAAAAAAGAAAATGTTGACAAATGAAGACAAATGCTCCTACAAAACTCCCCAACAGACTGCCCCGCCTCACGATCTGCCTCGCTCTTTAATACCCACAGTGATTAAGGGGTCTGACCACTTTTTCAAAAATCTATATTTTTGTAATCTCACAATTTGTTTCAGTTTTAAGAATAGTTTAAGACTTTGGCCAGATCCCAACTCAAATAAGTTCAGAAACTATAACCATTTAAAGTGAGCGCTTTTACACTAACATACTCCTGCAATGTTTTTTTATTTGCGTTCTCTGTGTAGTGGGAGGTGTCGCTTAAGGCTAGACATTCGCGAAAAAGACTTTGGGCACTGGGAACAATTGTAAGGCCGTTCTCCTGTGTGGGTTCGCATGTGTAGCGAAAGACGTCTTTTTCTTGAAAAAGACTTCGTGCAATGGGAACATTTGTGAGGTCGTTCTCCTGTGTGGGTTAGGATGTGTTCCTGAAGAGTGACTTTTTGTGAAAAAGACTTCTGGCAGTGGGAACACTTGAAAGGCCGTTCTCCTGCGTGGGTTCGCATGTGTCTCTGAAGATTTGTCTTATACGCATAAGACTTATTGCATGGGGAACACTTGTAAGGC
The DNA here is from genome assembly GCA_008042535.1 of Drosophila tani. Classification (NCBI taxonomy): domain Eukaryota; kingdom Metazoa; phylum Arthropoda; class Insecta; order Diptera; family Drosophilidae; genus Drosophila; species Drosophila tani. The sequence goes on along the minus strand of VNJO01006386.1, from coordinate 11,780 downwards.
CGTTCTTCTGTGTGGGTTCGGAAGAGTTTCTGAACATTTTCCGCTGTTTCCCCAGTATCCACATAATTCGGATCATCTGCTTGAAAATAATCTTCAAGTTTCTCACTTTTTACTTCAAAGTCCACATAATAGTCGGATATATTGAGCGGATCTTCAACTGGCTTGCTCTTTACTTGATGGGCTCGGATGTGCATCTGAAGAGTGAAGTATTTTGCAAAAGTTTTTTGGCAGTGGGAACACTTGTATAGTCGTCCTCCTGTGTGGACTCGGATGTGATCCTGAAGAGTGCGATTTTCTGAAAAAGACATCTTGCAGTGAGAACACTTGTAAGGCCGTTCTCCTGTGTGGGTTCGGATGTGTTTCTGAACATTTTTCGCTGTTTCTTTAGTATCTGCATAATTCGGATCATCTGCTTGAAAATAATCTTTAAGTTCCTCACTTTTTACTTCAAAGTCCACAAAATAGTCGGAAATATGGAGCGGATCTTCGTCGAATATGTCTTCTTCAACTGGCTCGTTCTTTACTTGACCATGGAACTCATCTTTCACTACCAAATCTTGTCCGATTTCTTTCGTTTCCCCTTCATATTGAGCCTGTCTAGTTCCCGTTCCCTCGTAGTAAGATTTCTCGCAGATTTCTTCCTTTATAAGGACCTGCCCTTCCTTGTGATCCTTTTCAATCTGGCAGAACACCCGGTGGCTCGTCTCGTACAATTGTTTTATCTCATATGCATTTGTCGCATCCTGCTTACAAGGCGAACAGATGGTTTTGGGAAACGAATCGTCTTTAGAAACGTGAAAACCAGTGCACTGGGAAATCATATCCGCAATCGAAATTCTTCTATCTGGGATGCCATCAAAAATATTGGTCATGGGCTCCGACGTTTCCAGACAAACTCGACAGATTTTCCTGAAATTGCAATATTCAAACTACATTATTTCGAAAAGATATCGAGTATTGTCGCTTACACATCCATGTTATAGGGCTTTATCCTGCAGTGGGCTTTTTTAAGCGTTTGAGGACAGTATCCTCCATTTATTTTTATTGAAAACACAATTGTTTACTTTGGTTTTTGTTGACCGCAGAATAGTGTGCCCGCTTCTATCACGTTTATATATACCACAATGGCTCCGTTCCGACATACAGTGCCGAAACAAAGTCTACATACGACCTTTTTATTTTTTCAAGGGAAAGTAATGATGCAGTATTGTTTTAAATTTAATTATAATACAACATTTCTTTCAATATAAACATTTTAATTCAATGTAGACAAAAATAAACCTACGATATTTTTAGCTAAAGCCTAATACTCACCAGCGCTAAAGCTACGTACTCACCAGCGCTAAAATTTAGCAACCAAATGAGTGCAAGCGAGAGACAAATACACTTTTTCGGCCGCTCTTAGCAAGGTCGGTACGCAGATGAGCTAAGAGAAATACTAGAATATACTAGAATTAACATCGCGCTAGATATTTTAGTCTTCGCAAGGGTGGCGCGTAGAGGTGGAGAAACATCGATGTTTGCAGACATCGATGTTTTTCGATGTTTTCATAAAAACATCGATGAAACATCGATGTTTTCAAGAAAACAGAAAAAAAATGTCCTTTAAAATAAATTAAAAATATTTTCTCTTACTTTAGTGATGTGACAAAAACATCGATGTTTACCCACAAAACATCGATGTTCCTAAACATTTCAAAAACATCGATGCATCGATGTTCTCATCGATGTTTCTCCACCTCTAGTGGCGCGAGAGGAAGGATATATCTGATAGTTCGCCGCGACCCTTGCGAAATTGAGACAGGCAATTAGAAACAAAACGCTATGGCGGGACTTTCCAGCGGGGAAAAAGTAATTTATTTACAATACAATTAAAAATGATCCAATTATATGCAATCTTGACCATTAAATAAAAAAAAAAATATTAAAACAAAATAAAGTCTTGAAATATGTGATTTCACAGGGAAATAAGCAAATCAAACGAAGAAATTACTTAAATTATGATATTCAAATCCGCGGGGCCAGCTCCCGATGCCGCCGACAAGGACGAGCTGCTCCTGGCCCTACAGTTGCTGCTACTGCCACTGCTGGAGCAATATAAAAAGGCCAAAATCAAAATTTTAAAAATTTTGGACAAGCTATCTCCATTCCCTGCTCGTCCATGACCAGTGGTCACCTATTGGGATGCTTCAGAGCATACGAGGAGTACAAAAAGGAGAATGAGAGCTGCCCGTCCTCGGGAAGTGCCAACGGAAATAGTAATGGCCCGGGACTACTGGGCAAGCAGCCGCCGCCCTACGCATAACCACGGGTTCCGTGGAGAACTCATGGATAGAGATCATGGCGCGGCGACTTAAGCGCCAATTTCGTGGCAGCAGTCGTCGTGGACGCGGATGTGCCCAACGATGACAATGGGCAGGGCGACACTTCGCAGGTGTTCTACGACTACAATGCAGAGAGACCCACTAGCGGCCAACTGGACAAGGAGGTGGAGCAGCAGACGGAAGAAACCTGACACATAAAGATGCCTCGGGTCAACACTCCGCAGCTGGATCTGAAGCATAATTTGAGTAATTTGTTCGTTTGCCCGCGTTTAATTTGAATTGAAAACGAACACATCTGACGGTATGGCCGTTTGGCCGTTCGGTATGGATTTTCGGTGAACACCATAAAACCGGTCACACTAGAAATATGAAACCCTTTTAGCTAGCTAAGATTTAGCGCTGGTGAGTATTAGGCTTTACGTCGCAAATCTTCACGTTTTTGTTCACTTACGTTGTAGATCGTTACGTTTTTGTTCAGAGCTGCTCTCTGCTTTCTTGCTCTCTTGCTCTCCCACCCTTTATGGTGTTGTTCTCTTTATTGCTGAAATTTCACTTGGCGCGAACAAACGGTAATTTAAATTAACTTATAAAGTGATTAAACCCTTTGCCTTTGGCAGTCAGAGAAAAAAAAACAAACATGAATTCGACTGAGTTAATTCATTTTTATTAATACTTATTATATTATATTTAATTAATATAAACTTGATTTTATTATATATATTATATACTATATATATATATTATATATATGTATATCGCCACAACATTTACAAGTACCTTCCTCAATCTCTACGGGAGGCGGCCCTTGGAGTCATCCGTTCGGAGGAGCAGCATGGACCGAGCAATTGCCCTGCTGCGCAGCCTGGAGCTCTATCCGCGTATTTAAAGACGTCGAAGCCGATCAAAGAGACTAAGGTATACATATAAACTAACACTGAACCCCGAGATTAAAAGCTTATTTTTGGGACTGGAGGAAGAGATCTTTGACGAAGTGATCGAATATTTTAAACAAAAGCTGGGCTCATAAAGATATAAGCTGGCTTAATCTTTGAAAACATTCCCCTCTTAATAAATCAAACTATATAAACATATATTTGTGTAGTTTTATTTCTTTTCTTAAGCCTAAAAAACATAAAATGTAAGAACAAAAAAGTTTTGGCTTAACTTCATTCAAATTTGATAACATATCGATAATATGCCCTCGTCAATCGTCCGATATTGAATTCCTGGACTTCTGGCAGAACCTAGGAAACCCCAACCCCACCCCAAGTGCCGCTGCCAAGCCCAAGACGAGCAAAAAAAAGGCAAAGCCAGAGCCCAAGGCCACCCCGGCTCCTCTGCCTCCGTCTCCGCCGCAGGCCCAGCTTCCCCCGAACGTGGTGCGTCCGCCCACCACCTACTACCAAACCCGCACCACTTTGGAGCTGCAGGTCCTGCTGCCTGATGAGGGGTATCAATACCACGTCCTGCTGGAGGCCAATCAGCTCTTGTTCGTGGCCACCTGCCAGGCCTCACCTCTCCGTCATCAGTTTGTGCTGAACCTGAACTTGGACTACAGCTCGCTGAGCCACTATCCACGCGGCCGCACCGTGTACATTAGCGTAAAGAAGACGGTGGCCATGGTGGATCCGCTGGATTTCCATGCCTACCAGAGCTTCCTGAAGGCGAATCATGACATGTTTGGCAAGTTGGAGGAGGAGATGCGGGAGCGGGCTTTGGATTGCATTGCTCACTATGCTGGGTTAGGCAAGGACATGCCCGTGAAGCGGGAGGAGGAGGAGGAACAGGAGAGCTCGGAGGAGGAGCGGAACATGGATGGGATCGAGCGCGGGGATGCCCAGGAAAACTGCGAGGGTTAAGGAGGATTGAGGAGGTTCGGAACAATGACTGCAAGGACTGAAGGATGCCAACCAAGACTGCGAGGGTTAACGAGGATAGCTCTGAGGAACCCACAACGACTGCGAGGGCTTAGACTTAGTCCTTTACCTGCATGCACCTTGACCAAAAAATACAAATAAAATATTAAATAAACGCTTAATATTGCAGCTTGCCACCTTTCCATCCCAACGTATGGAAGTATCGTAAAGAGCACAACAATATTTTTCGGAGCTGCATAAATAAAATTCTTTGTACAAAATTTCAAGCTATTCAATATTTTTTTTGTAGTTTTCCCCAAAATATTTTTATAAATTTTCGTGATGAAGAACCAGAGGAAAATCGCAAAGCGCAGGCCGTGCTTGGCGAAGAAACGTTTGGTGAAGAAGTCAAAAAAAGCCAAGCCATGCGCAGCGGCCCGCACGCGCAAAGGGGCTGTTCATATATTGCGAAGAAGCCAACTACATGTTCGGCGAAGCGCAGGCATGTCCCAATCGCAATGATATTATTGGTACTCTCCATTTTGATCGGAGTTCTTGTCAAGTGTTGGTTTGGCTCTGAACCAGAGGAGCCCGTTGACCCAACCTGGTGGGAGGCGGTTTTTTCTTTTGCCGAAAATGTATTTAATTTTTAATGGTAATGGTTTATCAGAAGCATGCCATTTAATTTACAAAATCGTAGTAAAAAAAGCAATAAAAAATATTTTTAATTGCAAGACAAACACAAGACAAAAATGTAATATTTTGAATGGGTAAGGTAGGAAAAACCCGACGACGTTCACTGCTTTTCTTTTATTTATACCTATTCCCTTACGGGATATTGAAGTAACCCTCTAACATTCTTTCTGACTCTCAATACAGTTTTTTCGGAACCTGAATATTTTTACCCAGCCCAGCCTTGTCTTCCAATTTATCTCCATGTTTCAGGGTCGGGATTAATTAAACCATTTAATCCCGAATCTTACTTACAAATTTCAAATTTAAATCAATTCCAAAGCCGCGGGGCCAGCTCCCGATGCGGTCGGCTAGGACGTGTGCTACTGCCACTGCTGGAGCGCTGCTTCAATCCAGCTGCGGAGTGCTGACCCGAGGGCATCTTTGTGTGTCTGGTCTCTTCCGTCTGCTGCTGCACCTCCTTCTCCAGTTGGCCGCTGGTGGATCTCTCCTCCAGCGAAGTGTCGCCCTGCCCATTGTCATTGTTGGGCACATCCGCGTTCATAACGACTGCTGCCATAAAATTGGCGCTAAGTCGCCGCGCGCGGATCCTTGAGCCACGATCTTTATCCATGAGTTTTCCACGGAGCCCGTGCTTATGCGTATCTAGGGCGGCGGCTGCTTGGTATGCGGTTGGCTTCTGCCGCTTCGTATGGCTTGGCTTTTGGCGACTTTTTTGCCACACGAGTTTTCGGCGTTTTTCGCCTTTGGTGGCATTATGAAAAAAAATTAACAAAAATGTACTGAAAATATTGGAAAACTTGAATTTTTGTACTGTAGATTTTTTTTTTTTTTCAACTTAAACAGGGGTCCGCACCAATGCTGCCAGATTTTGAGAGATAAAATAAGCTAGATTGAAGAAAAAAAAAAGCTAGAATAAGCTAAAAAAAATTTAAAAAAAAGCTAAAAATAAGCTAATCATGGAAAACATTAAAATAGTTGATTTGTTACTTTTATTGATACGATATTGATATAATATTTATATAACTATTATAGTAAAGAGATAATTTCATCAACTTCATCATTAGATTCCATATATTTTGCGGATGATTGAACTAAAGCGAGGTATTTCGTTGGAAGTTGGTAGTCATGGCAACATTTGCCATGACTTCGCAGTCCATATCTATAACATTAAAAAAAAAAACTTAGTATATTTTAAATAATTTAAAATTTAAAAAACAGACCTTATTTGTAATATTGCGTTCAAGCTTTTTAAAAACATTTTGTTGCGCAACTTTGTTTTTACGATGTTCATTTGGCTGAATACCCTCTCAACTGCAGCATTCGACCATGGTGAAAGTATATGCAAAGCAAATAACGCCAGTTGCTCGAAAGCTTTGTTTTGGTCAGCATCCTTGTACATCAAAACTTCTGACCAAAACTCTATAGTCTGTTTCTTTTTTTTTTTCCAAATTGGGATACGATTTCATCAATATTTTCATATTTGAAATGTTCCAGCAACGAATTATTTTATCTGGCGTTTTATTTTCATGTAGCATATCGCCAACGGCAAAAGTATCAATTATTTTAGAACTTCAATGTTATGAGGAAGTCGTTTTGTTATAATTTTTTTAAGCCGAAATTAGCTAAATGAATCTTGAAATAAGCCAGATTTTAAGCTATATGCATTTCAAGTATTTTTCAAGCTATTTTATTTTAAAATATGCTAAATCTAGCTTGAAATAAGCTAAAATGGCAACAATGGGTCGGGAGAATCTGGGCGACGGCGTTGGTGGTCAATGTGCGCAAATTAGCTTTTCCAACACGAAACTACAAGTCTATGCGAATTGTCCTTCAAATATAAAATAAATAATTGTAAATATAAAACAGCTGATTTAAGATTGGTATGACCGCTTCATTTACCTCCCAAAAATGCCGAAAAGCGTTTTAAGAAGCGGTCACACTGGAAAAAGATTAAACTTTTTTCGGGTTGCGAACTGTTTTACTGTCTGCGTACTAGGCTTTAGAACAGAGGTGCTCAATCCTATGGCACACGAGCACATTTGTTTTTGTTTTGGCACATAGCATACGGAGCGGCACACGCCATACCTTCCTAGGGCACACGCCGATTCTGCTTTGTGAGCTGTCCGTAAAGAGCCAAGCCAACAACAATTCCATTGAATTTTTTTATCCTCGACTCGCAATGCAAAGTGTTGTTGTCTTGTTCTCGGCTCTGCACTGACACTTTTTTTTTTTGCGTTTTTGATAGAATTTGATTTAAGTCTGATTTTAGTTTATTGTGGACCACCGACACGTTCATTTTATTGGATTTCTTTGGCGTGTCGTTAAAATGAGTGATACTTTCCTAAATCAACTTTAATTTTTTATATATGGTAAAATAACCAAATAAAGAAACCAAAATAATTTTTATCTTTAATTAAAATTTTGTTTTTCTCTCAGTGTTAATTTTGATGCAATAAAACGGCGTCGATACATGTGTGCGTGTGTATTCTTTTGCTTGTGTAGGTAAGGGCAGTGCCGTAAGACGATTTTGAGCACCCCTGCTTTAGAAATATGTATATTATTCTGTTCGTAACCCCGCTCTCGAAATACCAAAGTCTCTTCCTGGGATTTTCTAGCATTTTGATCGTTCGTCTGCGTACCGGCCTTTAAAACAGCGCAGCCGAAAAGTGTTTCTCGACTATTGACCTCTCGCTCTCTCTCACCGCTTAAAAACGTTGTTCGCGTGTCTGAGTACGTAGCTATACAAACAACAGATATGACTTTTTTCCGATTTATCGATAATAATGACTAAAAACTAGAATAAAATACAAAAAACAAAAATTATTATGATCTAAATTGTTTTTAAGCCGAAATAAGCTACATGAAATTTGAAATAAGCCATATTTAAACCAATTTTTAGGATAAATGAATTTAAAATACATCTAGCTACATAATCTAGCTAAATAAGCGGATAAGGCAACACTGCTGGTGAGTACGTAGCTTATGCGCCAAATGCAGAGATTAACTTTTTAATCCGCTTGGCACTATCGTTTACTATCAATGCTATGGCACACGAGCACATTTGTTTTTGTTTTGGCACATAGCATACGGAGCGGCACACGCCATACTTCCCTAGGGCAAACGCCAATTCTTCTTTGCATAGCGAGGCAAGCCAACAACAATTCCATTGAACTTTTTCTTCTCCTCTTTGTGAGCTGTACGTATCGAGACAAGCCAGCAACAATTCCATTGGATTTTTTTTTTTATCCTCAACTCACAATGCAAAGTGTTGTTGTCTTGTTCTCGGCTCTGCACTGACACTTTTTTTGTTGCGTTTTTGATAGAATTTGATTTAAGTCTGATTTTATTTTATTGTGGACCACCGACACGTGCATTTCATTGGATTTCTTTGGCGTGTCGTTAAAATGAGTGATACTTTTCTAAATCAACTTTAATTTTTTATATAAAATAACAAAGTAAGGAAACCAAAATTATTATTTTTCTGAATTTAACTTTTTTTTTCTCTCAGTGTTTATTTTGATGCAATAAAACGGCGTCGATACATGTGTGCGTGTGTATTCTTTTGCTTGTGTAGATAAGGGCACTGCCGTAAGGCGATTTTGAGCACCCCTGGCATAAAGCTTTGGATCGCTTAATTTCCTTACTTTCCAGAAATTTAAAACATTTTCACTGTATTTCATATACGACAATTTTAACGATTCAATCTTTCCATGAACATCTGTTGACTCATTCGGAACAATGTTAGAACTTAAAAAGTCTTCCAAAAGATCGAAATTACTTCCTTCATGTATCCATGTATCCTTCAGTATCCAAAGCCATTGAATTATTTGTTGATACTAGATTTGGAATGGGGCTGTGGATTTTAATTTGTGCCCACAATTTCTTTAGAAAATAAATTGTTCTTTCCTTTTGTGAGCCGTCCAGGATATGATGAAATCTTGGGTCCAGGTATAAGCAAGCGTCGAAGACAACATTTGATACTAATTTTTTTGTTCTTACTTCCATACTTTCAAGAAGCGTCTCTCCAATCGTATAAAGAATTGATTCTTTATTTAAAGCGCTGGTTGCTAAAATCTTTTTCGTTGACAACTTGCAAACCAGCCACAGAGCAGAAAAATTCCCATAGTGCAATTGTTCTTGTTGAAACTGCACTATATTTTTTTGCAGTGGAGCCATAATTGTAACGTAGGAGTCCATGAACTCCCATAACTGTTCATTTACAAAGAAATAGTCGTCTTTGGATTTATTTTCAACAGTTTCAGTAGGGCCTAATATAGCTTTCGCTTTACTGAGTAGGTCGATCATTTTATATGTTGATCCCCAACTAGTTGGACAATCCGAGTGAGGTAATTTATAATTTTTTAGTTCAAAGAAATTACGGTAACCATTTGATTGCTTCCGAATGTGTTTGGTAAAATTGCGGCAGGTTAGCAAATACTCTCTTATATTTGAATTTTTTGTTACATCAAGTGCACAAAGCTGTCTAGTGTGTGCTGCACATCGACATATATGTATTTCAGCCACATATGTACATATTTTCTGTTTTTTCGAAAAGGTCGATTTGCTTCGTGTACTCAATGTTCTCTTCAATACATCATCGCTCATATGCATTTCTGATAAAAATTTCAAAGTTTTTATCATATTGGCCCCATTATCCGATGCAATTGATACAATTTGGGTCAGGGCTATTTCGTATTTGTCTAAAACAGCTATAATTTCTCTATTGAGATTTTGGGATGTACTTGAACCTGCTCCTTTGAGTTCCACCATTCCAAGAATTCGCGATTTTATTTCTTGTTTGCTGACGAATTGAGCACTGATGCCGAATATATTTCGATCAAGCCGCGTTGCACTATCTATTTTTAAAGAAAGCAGTCGATTTTTACATTCTTGATGTATTTCAAGTCTAACATTCGCTGCTACCTGTTTTAGAACAGACTTGCACTTGCTTCCGTTCAAAATAATGTTTTTTCCGCTTTTTTCGTTAAGACCTTGACATATGGGGTCAATTATGTTGCGCATATTAGTTGAGTTTAGCACATGGAACGGAATGCTTTCTTCAGTGACAAGACAAATGAATGACCGGATTACATTTTTTTTATTGATTTTAACTTTAATTAGTTGAGGTTTCACGGTTTTTTTGGTCTGCATGCAACCAGAATCATTTTCTTGCTGCTCAGGTCGGATATCATACAATTGTAAATGTTTCTTTAAATTAAAAGCACGGTCGTTTTTTATAACTCGGAAACATGTTTTGCATTTAACGTGGCCGGAATCTATCTCCTCGTAATATTTTAAAATGTTGATACTTTTCTTTTCCGGTGTCATGTTAACGCTGTAAATTAAAACTCAACAGTGCCAAAAATATTTTCTTAAAACTACAAAGCGACAAGTAATAAAAAAGGTGCATAAGAAAGGTGCAGAAAATAAAAAAACAAAAACACACGCAAGAGCAGTAGCACATGAAAAAACAGCATGTGATCTGCTCTCATCTCGCTATCAATTTTTTGCTACCGTTACAGCTACACAGAGCACAGAACTTCATTTTCTGCTATCGCTATTGCTACAGTTTCTCAAGCGACAAAACTGCTACGGCTCCCGTCAAAAAGAAAGCGATAGCAATAGTAAACCGAAATACTACGAGAGTAGCGTAGCTTTTCAAACGCTGGCAATAGCATAGCAATATTTGTATTAATCTCGCTGCTACGGAGTAGTAATTGCAAAAACTGGTTCCAGCTCTTATAATCTCTGAGATCTGATGTTTTATACGGACAGACGGACAAACGGACTTGGCTAAATCGACTCTGCTCTTGGTGCTAATCAATAATATATGTACATATATTCATTCTCCCTGTTATTTACATTCTCGTACACTATGGGTAGCGTGTATAATATCTGAAAAAGGAGTCGAAAGCAATTACAAAATGTCCGATATCATGTTATGACCGAAAACGATATGATACGGTGAAATACCGATGGATAGGTGAACCGAGTTACGAGGAGAACAATTAATGCTACAACGAAATACGTCCCATTCGCGTTGGTCGGAGCGAATGAAAGCTCTTAAAGCAGCATTGTAAAACGGTTGACTATCTCAGCTCCGTTGGATTGCGGAGCATAGGCATCAGTAAGCATATGACGAACGCCATATTTATAAAGAAAGTCAGAGAAGTCACGGCATTTAAACTGAGTTCATCGTGCAATATTTTGATATCCACTTTCAAAGCTTTTAAAAAAGTAAATTTGGAAAAAAAATCAGGGGTAATTAGAATTCCTGTATTGCCTGACTTGGAAATGGGCAAATAAAATCAAAATAAAGCCTTTAAAAATATCCTTTCACTGTGCACTTGAGCTCTCATGTTGGGTTTTAATGAACGGTTGGGATACTTAGCGGCCTGACATGTCTTGCAATTTCGTATGTTATCACGAACGTCGCACAGTAGCGCCTTTTCTCATTTTGCCTTGCTAAAATCGTAACTTTTGAACCAAATAAGATAATCAAATAATTTAAACGGCATTTTACAGGTAAATGTTGTAAAATTTGTATATGTATTGGACAATATGCCACGCCCACCCATTCGCCTTTTTATAGGGTATCAAAGTGAAAAAATCTATTTTATTCAATGAAAACATTTTTTTAAAAACATTTTTTATTTAATTTATTATCTTTATTTTTATGTTTTTGCTTAAATAAAAATAATTTGAAAACTTAAAAAAAATATTTAACATTTTTTTTCTTTAATTTTTTTTTCTAGTATATGTTCTAGTATATTTTTTGGTATGTATTACGTTGAATCGGTATTTTGGTATATTTTACCCTGAGTTGTTTTAGTTTATTGCATTGCATTTCCGCAGCTGCAGCGTGCTGCAGCAGATGTAAGTTGATTCTGGTCCAGAAAAGATC